>JAUTXW010003762.1:912500-1144006 GCA_030620095.1 Kuschelorhynchus macadamiae | reverse complement strand
AAATGAATCATATACACAAACCAGGGGCGCCCAACCTATCAGACCAATTGTTAGTGCTGTTAATTCGCCGCTACAGAAACTGAATACCTTTCTGAAATTATGCAACCAACTGTAGAAAAAGCTGATCCGAACACACTCATTGTTATATATAATAGACCTCTCGGAGCATTGCCTCAAAAATACTTATTTTCTTTCAACGGGCAAATGTATAAACAAATGGATGGTGCTCCAATGGGGTCCTCGCTATCACCAGTAGTCGCGAATTTATTTATGATATACTTCGAGAAAGAAGCTCTTTGAGAAAGCAAGTTTAAAACCCAAATTATGGATTCGTTATGCGGATGACATATTTATTATGGCAACATGGTCATGCAGAGCTCGAAAAAATTTCTGACTCACGTAAATTCAATCCACCCCACAATACAATTTACTCTAGAGCTAGAGGAAAACAACAAACTACCATTTTTAGATGTTTTGGTCACAAAACTACATAACGGAGATTTCGAATACACCGTGTATAGAAAACCAACACATACAGACAGATATTTAAATGCAAAATCACATCATCACCCAGCACAAATTCAAGCTGTGGCAAATACTCTAATATCTAGATCCGTGCGACTAACTAAAACACAGACGAGACAAAACGAACTTAAGGGTAGTATCTAGTGCTTTAAAGAAAAATGGCTACACAAATCGCACCATAGAGAAAGCTATTAATGCACAGGTTTCCCGAACAACGAACAACAAAAATATGAGCCGGGAAAGCAACGAGTAGTCTTACCGTACGTAAAAGGCACAACAGACAGAATCGGAAGAATTCTTGGGAAACACAACATACAAACAATACACAAGCCACAAACAACTATAGGTAAACTACTCGGAACCCAAAAGATAAAATCAAACTGGAAAACCACGGAGTGTACAGCATTCCGTGCCAGGACTGTGAAAAGTTGTACGTAGGGCAAACTAACAGGCGAATATCAGCAAGAGTGGAAGAGCATAAACTCAGCATCAGAAATAAACAAACAACCTCAGCTTTATTCCTACATCATCAGGAAACCGGCCATAAAATAAATTTCGATGGGTGTAGGGAGATTGCCAATATAGAACATTATAAGACCAGAATAATCCGAGAAGCCATAGAAATTGAAAATAAATATATACATATATAAATATATACATATATATATATATATATATATATATAAATATAAATATATATACATATATGCATATATATATATATATATATATATATATATATATATATATATATATATATATATATATATATATATATATATATATATATATATATATATATATATATATTCAATTTGTTTCTTAAACCCGGTATATATTAATTAGACTTCTTTCTTGGGTATAGGTTTATTTGCAAAATCAAACAATGGGATTAACTTGACGTTTCGCCTATCATAGTAGGCTTTCTCAAAAAGTGCTCATTCCTTTATTATTTTTTTTTTTTTTGGTGTATATGGCTTTCCTTGCCTATCTACAATTAATTTAAAAAACATTTAGTGGTCTAATTATAAAATGACATTTACAATTTTTCTAAAACTGATTTAAAATTTTATATTATTGTCAATAATTATTAAAAAATTAATAAACTAAGGTTACATACCTCGAAAAATACATGTTGATTATTTATTTACATTTGAATGATAGGTAGCAAGTTAGTGGTTTGCCAAGCAACTCATGGCACAGTTTTAGGTAAAAAGGTGTTCTTATCTTAGTACGTTATAGCAAAAAATTATCTTTAAATTCCTCAAAAAAAACGTACTAAGATAAGAACACCTTTTTACCTAAAACTGTGCCATGAGTTGCTTGGCAAACACTAACTTGCTACCTCGAAAAATACGTGTTGATTATTTATTTACATTTGAATGATAGGTAGCAAGTTAGTGGTTTGCCAAGCAACTCATGGCACAGTTTTAGGTAAAAAGGTGTTCTTATCTTAGTACGTTATAGCAAAATATTATCTTTAAATTCCTCAAAAAAAACGTACTAAGATAAGAACACCTTTTTAGTGAGTCTCTAGTCGGACGCGAGAAAGAAAGCATTTTCGACCAAATGTGATTTTGGCGAAACGTCAGCAAAACTGTTCTTTTCAGAACGACAGTAGTGAACGGATGTACTCCCGGAATGAAAACACATTGTATTTTTCCATCCGTGAAGGACTAAAAATCAACATGTATATAATATAATATATATATATATATATATATATATATATATATATATATATATATATATATAGTAGAATTTGATTATTATATATATTATAGTATTTAGCCCACAAAGTATTTGCTCTAAATTCTTTACTTAATTCAAGAAAATAAGCTAATAGTACCTCTTCTTTAACCGTTTTCACACCTTTTCTTTTTGACCATTTCCCGAACAAGTCGTACTGCTTTTCATACTTCTGTGTTGATTTTACTGGCAATAGCTGCAATCATAATGATTTCGCGGCTTTTGGTACCTCTTCTGGTACTTCTTCATCCGAACTATCCGTTTGAAGCAGAATTACTTTTTTTGAATCTCTTCAAATGATTGAATGTTCGTATTTTGGTTGACATAGCAAAAACACTGAAATTTTTAAAATTGCAAGGTGGCAAAGAGAACTTATTGTTGTCTTATTTGACACTGACAAATAATGATACAGGTCGTTTAATTAGTTATCAAATTATGGTAATCTAATATGGACTAAATTTGGCTAAATTCTTTACAAGCATAACAAAAAACACGATAAATATTTATTTTTTTAATGTTATTTAATGCTGAAAACATTTAAATATCTAAAAGTCATGTTTAAAGACGATAAATCTGCGAATAAAAAAGTATATATATATATATATATATATATATATATATATATATATATATATATATATATATATATATATATTATGTTTGTTACTTTCTACGGCGTCAAACAGTGAAATAGGTCATACCCTGAAAGGCCTAGTCATTTCTGGTATTGCCGGTAAATAACGTAACGGTTAAATTCTTACAGAGTTTGACTGATGATTTCAGTCATTTCCAGTAATGACTTGAATTATTTCAACGCATCACTGTAATTATTGAACTGACTTTGCTGACGTTCTTTTTGTTTTAGTCAATCGCCGTATTTTTATTGTGTTATATTTAATATTTGTTTTTACCATTTGTTCAAAGCATTTTATATGAACCTATCATTATTTTATTGTTGATATACACACAACCTTTGAAACGTAACCTTACCAATTTAACCGAACCTAACCTAACTTTATGTTACTGCTAACAGAACTGTCGGTAATTGAATTACTGTATTTGAGCTACTTTTTAAAATAAAGTATTTATAATTGATTTTGAATTACTAGCAAAAGTAGTTGTGATTGATAATTAATGTTAAAACAGTTAAGTAGTTCAATTACTGTTGAAGTGATTTTTTTGCCAAGAATTCATCTACTTTCAACATCCAATCAGATTATATTTTGACTGAAAACTAAAATTAATCAAAGCCTCACAAGAAATCAAAGGAATGTTATAGAGTTCCGCACTGCATTGTTACTTGAAATATGATTAGTTTAGGTAGAATCTCGATATTGTTTCAGTAAATTTCTTGAAATATCAGTAGAGTTATATTTTTCTTAATACATGAAATATGAGGAAATTTACTTGAAAGTAGTAAAAACCAATTTAAAAACATTTACATCCTTATTGACTAAAGAGGTTTTAATTTAGCCAGGTCTAATTTAACAGTTATAAGTTTAAGAAACATCTGCAATGGATCACACAACATATGACAGTGTTATAAGAAAAACATAACTGGCGAACTAAAAAGTTTTAATTGTCACTGAAATTATTAGATCCTTGGCTAACTCTCATCATTTAAAGAAAAAGTGTCTACACTTAATATAATAAAACATATTAAATAATTTTTTAAATAATTAAAAACCACGATTATATTTAGTGAAGTAAAAAATAAATTTATTCTTTACTCGCACATCTGTGTACTTTCCTTTTACTGCCGCGTCTCGATTTTTCTTGTAATAAATTTTTATATCTGTGGCACAAAATGTATTTTCGTTAAAATATTTTTAAATATGTGCTCCAATTTTATTATTTTCTACTTCACGTTACTGAAGCTTGCGTTTTGTTTTTTTTAGGTGTTATTCATTTTATAATTTTTAGTCTTGGAAATCCTGTAATCAGTTCGTCCGCCGCCATGTTGGCGCAGCCATTTTTAATTTTTTTTATTGTTGGCTGTAAAGCCTTAATAGCCTCAGATTTCACCTCATACCGATTTCAGTCGAATCTACACAAATGACAAAATTCATCCGACGCGTTGGCACCGACATTTTGAATTTTCTAATGTCTAAAAATTAATAAACCAACAATTAAAACCCTCAAATTATTAGAGGTCTAAAAATTAATAATTTGCCCTCTTAAAACATCTAGCTACCGATTTTCAGTCGAATATGCAAAAATATCAAAATTCATCTGCAATATTGGCGCTGCCATTTTCAATTTTAATGATGTGCACTCTTAAAACCCCCAAAGACCGATTTTTAGGCGAAAGTGGCAAAAATTCGTCCGCCATGTTTTGAATGTCTAAATATTGACTAAAAATATTTACTTTGCTTTCTTGAATACCTAATTACCCCGAGATATCAAATGGGAGCACACCTAAGAATACTTGTCAGCCATATATTGCAACCGCTATGCGGGAAGTCTTTATTTTATTATTTTATACTTTATTACTATGTAAAATTGTATTATTACGCATGGACATGTACGCATGTCATTGAAGTTAATTAATTATGGGGAAGTGGGTGAAATATCTATTACAAGATTTGAATCAGACAAACAAATTAACACACACAAAATACAGTGAGAAATGAAACTAACAAAGTCGTGGCAAAAGTAATAATAAAATAGAAATATTTAAACACATACTTTTAACCTAAATAAAAATAAATTAATATTCTGCAGATACAACACGTAATGCAGCTTAAAATATATCAATAAAACACATAAAATACATATAACAAACAAAAGTATAAGTAAGGTTGCAGAAACCTCAGTTAAAGTTTAGAATGTTTAACGGAATGTCAAATTTGACAGCGAGTTCCTAGATTTCTATAAACACCTTGTCAAATCCGAAAGCTCGGTTAAATATTCTAAACAACAATTAAGTTTTGTGCAACTGGCTGTTAGTCTTCTTAATGCTTCTAAATGCTGGCACATACATTTTTTAGGTTAAATCGGTAGTTTATACGACAGATTAGTAATGCTGGTTCTGCAAGGAAGAAAAACTTGAAATTTTTCCTGGCCAATAAATCCATACGTAAATACAGTACCTAACCATTTAGTAGCGTCTCAGTAATTAAATTAATTTGAAAGTAGTTCAATTTCTAGACACATTGCAAGTAATTATAAGTAACTGAACTACTTCGTAGTATCTGAAATATATTAGTATTTGTAATTAAATGTCTTAATTAAAACCTCGACTTTAGAATATTCAATTTCCCATTGAATAACTATGGAAATAGAGATAGCTTTCGGTATATTTTTTGTTCCATAATGTTAAAATTAGGAAACATATATTAATGCACTAAAAACTCCGACTTAAGTACAGTGATCGACTAAAATAGGCAGAGAGGGTAATTAAAGTGATTCAGTTTGTTACAGAATGTAACAAACAGAAATGTCACAGTTATTACACGGAATGACTAAAATCGCCAGTCAAAGGATGTAACAATTCAACAGTTACGCTGTTTGACATCAATACGTGAAATAACTACCATTTCAGGGTATGACGGATTTCACTGTCGCGCCCCATACCCGTCGGTCGACTGAACAAGACTTTCTTTTGAAATGTGAACTTGTAGAGAATAATATGCGGAGTGGATAGAACTAGAATTTCAAATAATTTTTTTTTAATTGAAAACCCTTGATTTTACTGCAGTTTGTGCAAGTGCAAGGGTTCCCTATAACTACCTTAAAGGGTTTTCGAAATATTTATTTTTTTTTGGAAATATAGTGTAACCTGGATTATCCGAATTGTGCGAATAACCAAAATGGTCGGTTAATCAAATAACTAACAACTAATAAGATTGCGGTGCAGTTTTATATCATATATTCATTAAATGAGTCTCTTATATAAAAATATACTTGATTTGATACTTTAAACATTAACGACACCCCAAAAACTAAGTAAAACCCTGCTATAAGAGGCAATGTATTCCGATCGACTCCATTATGCAATAGTGTGTTCTCAGTCTCTCTCTGCACTGCCCCTTAAGGCAGAGTTTTTCTTAAATTTCTCGGACGACTAATGATAAAGATATTAAACCAGGTTTATTTATAAGCAGCATCGAATTACCTATTTGACGAACATATACAGGGTGTTCTATTTCAAAAAGCAACTTTGTATTGCCGTGACATTATGACCAAGCCTGTATAATTAAATCTTTTTAAGTCCACTAAATTTTAAAAAATTCTAAAACTTTTGTATTTGATATTTCTTGGGAGCTCTTTTAGTTTGTAAATAATCGACCGTTTACACACGTACTAATCCCCTTATATTTTTTTAAATTTTCTGTGTAGGTAAAGTACATTTTTTTTAAAAGATATGGAAAAATTTTGTAAGAAAAAGTTATTTAAAATTGAACATTATGCTTACATGTCGAAATTTGAAGAGATCGGGCGACTTCTCTCTCTCTCTCTCTCTCTCATTACCTCTTATGGAACATTTTTCTCAAATTTTTCAGGTATCTTTATACATAAACATTTCAAACCTAGTATATTTATAATCAGCAAGACGAGACCTATTTGATGGACATACCGGGTGTTTGGTACATCGATAGAAAGTTTTAAAGGGGTGAAAGAGGAGGTCATTTGGAGTCATTTGGACCAAATATGTCTATATACAAAGTCGTACCGGTTTCGAGATATAGGCCTTTTCTAGTATTTCCATTTATTAAGGTAATTTCGGCAAATAAAAAATATTTTTGTCCCTGTCACTGATTTTATTTTTTGCAACTATTTTTTTTTATAATATTTAATATGTATATCAGCTAAAAAAAATAACAACAACTTCTTTGAAAACCACAAAAAAACACCGCACGCCAATGAAAATGATTTTATGCTATACAGTGGAACTAAGGCTCAACTTAAAACGCCATTTTATCGGAAATCACCCAATAAAAAAAATCTCAAATATGCTTAAAAACTACCTTATGTTATACCCTTCTCAGGGATATATCAGGTTATGATCGATTATCACTATTTGGAATAATTTGTTGAAAAAAATGGAAACAATTACAATTATTTAGGTAAAACAATTGTCAGATTTACTATCTAATTTCACATCTAAAATTAAATCATAAAGAGAAACTTCGAATATGTTGTTATTATTATTCATTTTCAAAATGCCAACTCTGATTCCGAATACACTTTCGAGCTCTCTTTCTTATTTCGGTGGTAGTGACAGCGTATCGCAACTCTACCCTTAATCTTTCAGCTGATTCATTTATTCGTTGAATAAGCTGCTCGCGGTTGATTATTTCGACCTCGTAAACAAGTTCTTTCATGCGTCCCCACACATGAAAGTCCAGAGGTGTTTAAGTCTGGGGACCTTGCAGGCCACAGAATTGGTCCATTTCTTCCTATCCACCGATTAGGAAACGTTTGATCGAGAAACTGCCTTACTGTTAATCGAAAATGAGCTGGACATCCGTCGTTTTGGAATATAATCCTGTCCCGTACATTCAGAGGCACATCATCAAGATATTGGGCAACTCGATGCGTAAAAATTCCAAATAGTTGTCTCCATTTAGATTATCTGGAAGATAATAAGGACCAATAAAAGTTCGACCAATGACAGCTGCCCATACATTTACACTAAATTTGTGTTGGAAAGAAACTTGTTTTTTCATATGCGGGTTTTCGTCCGCATCAGTCCAGTAGTGAAGGTTATGAAAGTTTGTAATACCTTCACGAGTAAATTTTGATTCGTCTGACCACAGAATACTTTTCAAGAAAAGCCCATCCTCCATATCAGCGTTCAATAAAAATCGACTAAAAGCCATTCGTCGTACAGGATCGCCTTCTTCAAGGCCCTGAACGGGGGTATAGTGGAACGGATGTTTTCCTTCAGTCTTGAGAACAGACCACACTTTCCATAGAGACAAATTCAATTCATCAGCTACTTTTCTGATCCTGGTTGTAGGATCTGCTTCAAAAGCTTGTAGTATTTGTTCTTCCACTTCAGGATGATATCTTTCAACATGCCCACGTTCTACTATGTGATGAATGTTACCGGTTTCACTAATTCGTCGATAGGTATTAATAAAAACTTGCACATTAGGAACACGTCTAGCGGGGAATCGATCACGATATAATCGTTGAGCAGCCGCTGCATTGCCATCGGCTCTTCCATACATAAACAAAATGTCTGCATATTCGCTATTAGAAAAAGCAGCCATCTTTAGAAATTGTAATTATTGTAACTTGAAAAACTATGAAATCAAAGCGAACTATTAGACCACAAGGTATTCAAGGCAAATATTGCAAGCCCAATGCTAAACGCACTACTGGCCTAAAAATATGCCAGGACCCATTCGACTAAAAACTGAAATCCGATAGTGCATTGTTAAAGTAATAATTATTGTATCTTCTAAAGAATTGATAAAAACCATCAAAATAGCGATAGTGGATTTAGGTATTTATTGAATTATTATTTAGGCCAAGCGACGGATATTTTATTGACATGATATTTTTTAATGTTTAAATTCCTTTAATTCCAAGGTATTAAAATAAAAACGATACGTTTATGGTCAACCATTTTTAATGATGAAAATTAAATGATTTCTCTAAGTACATTATTTTATCATTCTAGTACTTCATTACATAATTGCAAAATCAAAAATAATTAAACTTTCCAAGTTGTGTCTTCAATATTTAAGAAAATACATAATTATAAAATCGGATAGTAAATCTGTAAATTATTCTACTTAAATTAAGTGTAACCGTTAAATTTGTAGTGATAATTATAATTATTGATCATAACCTGATAGTATCTCCGAAGAGGGTATAAAATTGCGTAATTTATAGGCATATTTGAAATTTTTTTTATTGAGCAGTTTGCGAGAAAATGGCATTCAAAGATGATACTTAATTCCAGTGCATTGCATAAAATCATTTTCATTGGACTGTGCTGTTTTTTTGGGGACTTCAAAAAACGTGTTCATATTTTTTTTTTAATAAATACATATTAAACCGTATGAAAAAAATTTGTTGCAACAAATAAAATCATTGACAGGGTCAAAAATATTTTTTATTTGCCGATATTACCTTAATAAATAAAAATATCAAAAAAGGCCTATATCTCGAAATCGGTACGACTTTGTATATAGACATATTTGGTCCAAATGACTCCAAATGACCTCCTCTTTCACCCCTTTAAAACTTTCTATCGATGTACCAAACACCCCCCAAACATTATTTCATTTAAAATAACGAATTTGATGCTCATTTGTTGTTTCTGTAAATTCTAACGATTACGATAAAACCCAAAAACTTTTGTATTTAAAATTTTTTGATAACTCATATAATAAATCTGTAGGGTACCGTTTAAAATATAATCAGATACCCTGTCCGCATAATGTTCAATTGAAAAAATAGGTCTTTTTGTTTTATGACTCGTCTTTTTAAATCCCAGTGAGATATATCTTTAAAATATTAAGTAACAAAGTAATAGCATAAGTATTTTTCAGGTGCCCTATTTGTCCAAAAAAATTCACTGCATTAGAATTAAAGGAACACTGTCAAAATCATGCAGCACTAAAGCGATATTTAAATGCAGCACCCAAGTTTAATAGAAAAGTTAGATTCTATGCCACATCAAGAACAAATAATGTATGTTTGTTTTATAGAAAAAATATTTCCCATGCTTGTCCGTTTTGTGCAGAAGAATTTAGTGGAGAACAATTTAAGGACCATATAAAACAACACCGAATAGAAGGAAATTTTAGGTACTTACACCAAGCATACAAAATTATTTACAGAACTTTTTACTAAATTTTAATTTGGTTTTCAAATTCATAATAAAATAATTGATGGAATCGAAAACATACACCACTCATTTTAAATATTTTGTAAAGTGAGCAATAAAACTATTCACTACTATTATTGCACGATTATAGCTGTGCTTTTCTATATTTGGTAGTTTAGTTCCTTATTGTTGTAATATAGATGCTGATTTCAGTGATTATGTACATGGGGCTCAATGAGGTTCTGACGATCCGCCCTTCGTTCATTACAGAATAGAGCTCAAAAAGTTAGAATAACAATAACTTATTGTATATAGTTTAAGGGATTGGCTTAGTGCTAATATTTTCCGATAGGCCAATTTCGACATCATTTTACCATACATCGCTTTACTTTACCTCAATTATCAATTTGGAATATTTTGGCCTATTTCGTTGAATAACGAAGCTACGAAATGCGACGTCTTTAATTTAACAAGAAAATTATCTTATGTATACATCTTGTGTTTGGACTGGTAACATGAAAAACTTTTTTAATATTGGTTTTATCAAAAAAAGTTATTCCACGCAAAAAGTAATTTAATAGGCAATAAGTCGAAAATGGGTAACATGCACAAGTTTTTTTATTTGTGATTTTAGGCGAAAAATGTATTCTTCATAAAAAGTTGATTTAAAAAAAGAATCTCATTTTATATCCAGGGTACGAAATAAATACAAAAATATGTTTGCAAAACAAAAAAAAATAAATTCCAAGGAGGGTTGGAGAAAGCTAAATTAATGCAAGTTAAAAAGCTTTCAGAAGTTTTTTGATAATAGACTTGAGAAAATCAACGGTGAATATGTAAAATGCGTCATTTTGACATATTCAACATTCATTTTCTCAAAAATTCAGCCTGTTATCAAAAAAACTTCTAGAAGCTTTTTGACTTCTACTTGCAGGCTCTTTAATTTAGCTTTGTTTAAAATTCAAATTTTTTTAGTTTTGCAAACTTCTATTGTATTTAATTTGTATCCTCTTTATAAAATGACATTCTCTTTTAAATAAATTTTATTTGAACTTTTCATGAAGAATAGCATTTTCGCCTAATATCACAATTAAAAAAGTTGTTCATATGTTACCCAAATCTACGACCACGCTGTATATTTTCGCGTCTCCACAACCTCCGTATGGCGCCTTGGTTGGCGTCCTTCCAGTCTTCTTTTTTTTAAACTTACAATTTTATCAGGCTTTTATTGGCTTTACTTCTCTGTCTGGCGGAAATGTTAAAATGAATTATTCACCCACTTCTACGTAACCAGCAAGTACGTTAAACACCGTGGTATTGGTGATTTATGGTCCAAATAAAAATCCGTATCCGGGGGTATTCAAGAAAGCAAAGCAAATGTTTTCAAGTCAATATTTAGACATTCAAAATGATGGCGGACTAATTTTGGTCATTTGTGCTGATTCCACTGAAAATCGGTACCAGGGAGTATGCAATGCAAATTATGAAATTTTGCTCAATATTTAAAAATTTAACATGACAGACGAAAATCTGTATCTGAGGGTATTTAAAGGTGCAAATTATGAATTTTTAGTTAATAATTAAACAACATTCAAAAGGGCGGACGAAATTTGCAATTTCAGGCAGATTCGACGATATAGATATATATATATATATATATATATATATATATATATATATATATATATATATATATATTTAAATGTATGAAATAAATAAAAAAATATATAAAATCTACGCTTTTTTATGAAGTGAACTGAAAAGTAATGAAGAGTACAGGTTGCACTTCATCTTAACTATTACTGTATGTAACCAACGTTATGGCTGACGCCGTCATTATGACGAAAATAAATTCGGTGTAATTCTGTCTACTAATCACACTACCGGCAGGCATGGTCCTAGTTTATTTTTGCTGCCAACTTGAAATTAATTCGTTACACTGTTCACAATGAAAAATCCAAAATGATAATTTTTCTCAATTAGATTAGCCTGTAAATTATGTTAATAATATATGTGGTACTGGGGTATATAGAAGATTTAATCCTCCTTAATAATGATAATAATGCAATCAAATCGTTAAAATTAATTCAACACTGGCAAAAATAAATGAATAATTAGATAATAATCTAACGCTGCCAGAGGGCTAAATATGAAAAACATTAGTTTACAGAAGGGTATTGTAAAGAAATTGGACTCAGTATTGTGACAGGCGCTGATGTCGTTCCCTGTAAAACAACGTTTAAGTACCGTGGTATTATATGTAATGAGAATGTTAAATGGGATAATCGCAGATAAAACATATGACTATAAAGCCTGAAAAGGATTAAATTCTCGTCAGCATAAAACATTCATAAAATCAATCAAACTTTCTTTCAGGGTCTTAGGTCTTAAAATTAAATTTCACGAGATTAATAATAATTTAAAAAGTAGTAACGAATTAACATTCAATTTTCAACTCCACTTCCGGATAAATGAATATGTTGAGCTAAAATAGCAATAATAATTAAGGCAAGTTGTCTTTATTTCGGAAAACAAGAAGCCCTCTCTGATTCAGAAAGTACACTCGGTAAACATCAATAAACAAAAAATTGATTGCCATAATTATTATATGTTCCTTGCCACAAAAAGCCTGTTGCTAAAAAATGCTAATTATTCAAGGAGACGAATCAGTCGATACTTTGGTAAAGATTGACCTCAAAACTAAATGTATCGACAGATATCAGACTAAACATTCGTGATATTCTAATCGTCTTAAAGAATAACCTAAAAAAAAATTTAAATCCAAGTGCAAAAACTCTTAACAATTAAAACAATATGGTGCAGTGGAGAATTTTCCGATAAGTACGGGGCATAGTGTTTTACGATAGGGATAAAGGATGATGTGAACGTGGCCTTTACATTAAAATAAAAAAAAAATAAAAACATTGTTCCTCTTTTGTTTTTATGATATTTCGTTTTTCTTTTGTACTTGATTATTTATTATTAAATAGTATACTATACAGCGTGGAGCACTTAACTGGAATAAATTCAATAACTTGAAAACTGTTCATAATTTCGGAATACTATTTGACCCGTCATATTGATGTAGTCGTCTCAGAATCTTTTGGTAATGACGATTTAGTATGAGTTATGACGTCATACACATTTTTTTTTAATATAGCACCTCGTATATTGTTACACTTAAATCACTGAAATATTCCAAAAATATTTTATTTTCATGTCCTAGACCTGTTTTCGAGAAAATGGAGTCTCAAACCTGAATGAAAATACTTGCACCTTCATATCTTAACTTTTTAAAATTTGTTGGATGGCATCTACTGAATGCGAAAATTTGTTATTTCCAATCAACCCGTAAGTGGAGTGGAGTGGAAGAATATGCCAACTTATAGATTTTAAAAAGGTTAAGATAGGTTAGTGTCAGTAATTTTATTATAAGTTTAACCGTTTGGAGGATAGGTGGTCTTAAATTGCTAAAAATGACAATTTTGAGACGCCATTTTTTCGAATATAGTTGAATATTGGTATAGGACATTAAACCCGTTCTGTCGGGCTTGCATTGCCTTTATTATTTTGGTTTCACAACGTTTCGAATCTCAATAGTTTTCAAGAGTAAACTCTTAAACAGAAAGGATTCAGGATATTTAAAAAGTCCTTGACAGGTTCTTAACTTTTCTTTCTTCCATATCGATTGTTGACTCTAGCAGAACACCTATTGGTTTACTCATTTGACAACAATTTATATAATCATACTGAGCAACTACCCTTGCATGGCGTGCACAACTTGGATGAAAAGCTAAGGCACAGAAATCACTGTCTAGAGGTTTCATTACGAATTTCTTACAATTTTTGCAAGTTTTTTCCTCATCATCATAGCCTAACAGTATTGCCCTTTTTTAAATAAAAAAAAAATAGCTCCACGGCTATATAAATTCGTCCAGAGGTATGTCTGTGCACTTTTTTATATCATTTCATTGATTTTTATTACGTCTTTTGCTAGATTTATTGGCACGGCAGCCTAACTGACATTTTCAGCATTCCACAATGACACTTCTACATATGCGAAGTAAATCTAACATTCTGCTACGCAGATTTTCTCTTTTCTTCAATGTAAACACCAAAAACCTTTATGTTTAGACTCTAGCAGCCTGTTCATGACTATCTAATGCCGTTTGAATACTGATTTTATCTACCTTGATGTTTTGAATTACCCTTTCCAAATTTACAGTGCGCTACTCTCAATCCTTTAATTTTGTCCCGTACTAGGGGATTGTACACGATCCTATTCATGGTTTGGAGAAATCAATAAGTAAAAATACCTTTTCTTTTTCAATATCATCGGATAATACTATTGATGACAGATGTTTACGTTATTGACTGAGAATAATGACAGTAAAGCACGTGCTAACGCGAGTTAAATGTCGGAAAAAAAAGAAAGACGTTTTTAAAAATCAATTTTATTCTTAAAAATAAACCGAATTTAACAAATTTGAATCTATTTGAATTACGAGTTTAACGGATAAACGTTTACAGTCAGGATTACTACAGAAGTATCCTCTAAACGAATGTCACTTATATTTATAACATTTCGTTATCTTACATACGTGGTGGTAGAATATATGAAGTCAGCGGTTATGCAAAACGTAACTTCTCCACCCCTAGAAGGGCATATAAACTTTTACAAGTTTCTATGACCTAAATTATTATATCATCTTCTTTATTAATATTATTATTCTTATTTTGTTTATATTTGATATAAATAGGCCATAAATACTTCCATAGTAAGATTAAAATTAAAATACAAACTATACTGTATAGTAAAACGGTCTAAAAACTTGTTTTATTATAGTATATAGGGTTATTTAAAAGTTTAGAATTTTCAATTGAAAGTTAAGTTCTTCTTGTAAAGAGTCTATTTTATTAAAATTTACATTATTTAAATTGAACAGTTTTACTTTCTTATAAGGAATTTTATTTGTATAATTAAAAATTACTTTTGGTAATGGAATATTCTGAAATAAGCGTTTATTATTTTTATAAGCTTGTATGGTGATATCACCTAATTTTAAACTGCAAGGAAAGCTTAATTCTAATAAATAAGTTCCATTAAATAGTACGTTATTTTGCGAATTTTCACACGACTCTATTCCTATCAGATCATTAACGGTAAATCCATTTATTTTCATCAATATTTTGAAGTTGCATATAATCAATATCTATGGGTATTGGATTGCAATTAGAACTATTATGTTGATATCTTATTAGTTGAATTTCGCAAGGAATATTTTTATAGAGGTTTTATGAATGGATATGTGTACATAGATATTCATTATTAGAAATATATTTACATGGTTGATTCGAGTATCCAAAACTTACTTTATTTATTAGTAAATACTCGAAATTTGGTACAATTATTTTATAGTATTTTATATCATTCCTAGTGGGTAAAGGAAACAATTGATATATATTATAGTTATTTTTCTCTACCAAAGGAATTTCTACAATAAATATAACTTCCTTATCTTTGATGTAACTCTTTATTTCTAGCGTGTTTTCTATCTTTAGGATATTATCTATAGATGGTTCAAATGGCAACTTTTCAACTCCTAATTTGGAATTTATCTCTTGTAATTCATATATAAACTCTTTAGTGTTTATTATAGCATTGTGAAAGGTATTTAACTTTGCAAACGTAATAGCTAATTCTAGTTTTTCTAAAATATCATAAATATTTTGATAGAGGGTAGTTATTTGAGTAAATGTCATTTGAATTCGGAATAGTTGAACAAGATGAGTTTTGTCAAGTTCGATTCTATTTATAGTTGTTATTATTTGTTTTACATGTGATTCTAAAATATTTTGATTATGTGAAACATTTTTAATAATATTTTCAAAATTTTGTATTGATTTAGTTAATAAAGTTGTTTGTTTAGTCAAGGCAAATTTTAAATCATGCTGATTTTTTATTAATGAGTCTATATTTTGGTCAATACGTTCAGCGTCATCTTGATCCATGTTGCCAGTTATACTTTTAATTACAGTACCTAGTATATTTACTAAAGCTCGTTTTTGACGTAATTTTGTTGGAAATATTTGACTTATCTGATTATTAATTTTCTGTTTTAAATTATCTGCTATAACATATGAATTATAAAATTCTAACTTATATTGCATGAGATTATTTATATTTTCACGAAGTAAGTTATATTTATGGTTTATGTTGTCAAATTCTTGTATTAAGTTTGTCATGTCAAAAATTTGAATAAAAGTCCAATGATTAGTGACCTTTTGTGCATTTCCTATTCGATAGGGAAGGATTCCTGGGTTATTATTTAGGTTGTGGTATCTGGAGGTCTCTCCTTGGACGTAGGACCATCTGTAACAAGTGGCTTTTTTAATTCCCTTATATGTATAATTTCAACCTTATCGGGATATTTTACATTTTTTATTTTAACCCGGTTATGTTCTAACATTTCAATAATTACGTAGGGTCCACTAAATTTGGGTTTATTTTTATTCCTAGCTGACATCTTTTTATAAACTTTTTGGTTTACTTTAAAATCTATACTTTCATTACCTTTGACGTTAATTTTTGCTAAAACTCTTTCTTTGCTCTCATTCGTTTTATCAGTTACTTGTTTATACATAGCGTCGATTTTATCTTTATTCTACGAAACGTAATCAGAATAAAACGTAGTAGAAATCAAGTCGAGGGGATCCATGGAATTTGTATGACCTAGGATAATCTCATGAGGTGTAAACTTTGTTACACTGTTTATGGTTCCATTGTAAGCTATGATTGCATAAGGCATGAGTTCAGAGACGGATTTGTTTTTATCTTTTTGTTTTAAAATTCGAAGATGTTCAATAAGGGTAGAATGAAGACGCTCGACGGGGGAGTTAGATTTATGGTGTCTGGGTGTAGTAAAATATATTTATTTTTTGAGATTTTAAGAGTTCTTTTAAAAGTTCATTATTAAATTCTTCTCCATTATCACAAGTTATTATTTCAGGGCATCCAAAAAATGAAAAGAAATTAACTAACCTGTCACAAACGGCTTTTGCATTCCTGTCACAAGGGTAAGCTTGCCCGTATTTTGAGAATTTGTCAAATATAGTTAAGAAGTTTTGGGTTTCAAAAACAAATGTGTCAATATGTATCATTTGAAAAGGTTTACTAGGAGTTTCTGTTTTTGTGAGAGGTATATAAGATTTAAGCCTACTATATTTGGATGTTTGACAAATATTACAATCATTAATGTACTGGGTTATGTCAGTTTTCATTTTGGACCAAAAGTAAATTTGTTTTAGGCGTTCATACGTTTCATTTATGCCTCTATGATTGGTTTTACCTTGATGTTGGTATGTTATTATCAAAATTTTTTTCTTCTTTATCCGAAATATTATTTAACAATTTCGAGCATATTACTATTTTTGGTTTATTAAAATTTTGTAAATGAACGTTAGTAAAAATTGGAATTAATTCTTTACTATGAAAATATAGATAACACGTTTTTTCTCCTTCGAAATTTCTTCGAATATTCTCGAATAAACTTTTTTATTACATCTGGGTTTTCATGTAATTCCACATTATTAATTAAGTTTTTCTCAAATTTCTCTGAGTTAAGTTTAATTTCGTGATGCGGGGATTTTTTAATAATGTATTGTAAGGACTTATTATTTATCATTTCATCAAGATTGCTGATGCCATTAGGTTCCATATCAGCTTGATTACTATGCACGGTTACATCAGATGTCGAAGGTGGCTTGACCTGAATGTCAGCAATAATGTTTATCTTTTGCTTACTACAACTGGGTCTTTGTTCTTCGATTGCATCATCATTTATCGGGTTTTCAGCAAGATTTCGCAGGAAGTCTACGATATTTTTATCAGTGTCACCCGGGTTATTAATTGTTGATTCATTCTCATAGACATTTAATTGTATTCTAGATAAAGCATCTGCGTTAGAATTTTGAAGGCCTTTTTTATAAATGATTTCATAATCATATTCTTCTAATCGTAAACGCCATCTTACTAATTTTGAATTGGGTTCTTTTAAAATAAAAAGCCAAACTAGAGGTCTATGGTCTGTGTAAATGTAAAATTTGCGACCGTATAAATATGGACGAAAATATTTACATGCCCATACAATAGCTAATAACTCTTTCGATTGTTGAATATTTCGTTTCAGTCTCGTTCAAGGTTCTAGATGCATATGCTATAGGTTTATCATTAGGGATAGTTCCTTGGGATAATACCGCGCCTAATGTAAAATTGCTTGCATTTGTAGTTAGAAGGAATGGTTTAGAGAAATCGGGATATTGTAAAATTGGGGCATTTATTAAAAGATTTTTGCAGTGCTCAAATGTATTTATAAATTCATGATTATGTATTATTTTTATGTCTTTCTTTAAACAACGAGTTAGGGGTTTTGTTATTTTGGCAAAGTCTACTACTACTAAGCCTAAAAAAGATTTAATTTCTTTAGTAGTTGTGGGAATTGGAAATTTTTTTACAACTGAGATCTTATCAGGATTAGGCTTTACTCCGTCATTACTTACAAGGTGTCCTAAATATTGTACTTCTTTCCTTAAAAAATCAGATTTATCAAGTTGTACCTTAAGATTGGAATCTCGCAACCTGATAAAAACCTTTTTTAATTTATCTACGTGTTCTTGAAGACTTGTACTAAATATAATTATGTCGTCAAGATAAACAAAACATATTTCATTTTGTAAGCCACGTAAAACATTATTCATGACGCGTTGAAAAGTCGCAGGGGCATTTTTAAGTTCAAATGGCATACGTAGGAATTCATAATCTCCTGTGTCAGTGCTAAATGCTGTTTTGGGAATGACCTCTTCGTTAATTTAAATTTGATGAAATCCATTAGCAAGATCTAGAGTTGTGAAGTATTGGGCTTTACCTAGCTTGTCTAAAATCTCTGTTATTTGGGGAATAGGAAATTTTTGAGCTATCGTGACGTCATTAAGCTTACGGTAGTCTACACAAATTCGCCAGCGTTGTTTCCCTGATTTGTCAAGTTTTTTAGGAACAATCCAAATAGGGGAAGACCATGGAGAGTTCGAATCTCGTATTATATTTTGTTGTAAGAGCTTACACATTTGATGTCTTACTTCTCCACGATGTATTTCGGGGTATCTATAGGTTTTTGTAAATATTGGGGTATCATCTGTCACTTTAATCTCATGTTTAATGGTATTTGAAAAGGTTAAAGGTATTTCTTCGCAATGAAAAATATCTCTAAATTCGTAACACAATTTCCGTATTTGTTCTTTTTCTTCACTATTGCAATGGTCAAGATTAATATTTTTTAAATTAGCTTTGAGTTTATTATCTAAGTCTTTTGATGGTAAATATTGTTGTGAAGGGTGGTCAATAAAATTTATTTCATTAAGGTTTAAGGGTTCTATGTCGAACGGTTCGAGAAATTCAATTTTTATAGGATTTTCTCTAGGATTTAAGGCTGTTGTTAAAGCTAAATTGTTTTTAATTTCTACTAGACATTCAGGAATTTCAATGTGTCCTAGTTTTTTATAAGAAAGAATACCATAACCATTTGAAGCATTAACAGGAATCTGAATTTTTTGAATACTTCTGGGCTCTATTATATAAGTCATAACTTTACTGATATTATTCATATTAATATTTTTATTTTCATAACGTATGGGTATGTCTACATTGGGTAATTTTAACACGCACTTGTTGAAGTCTAAATTAGCATTTAATTGTTTTATAAGGTCTAAACCTATTAATCCATCGAATTTGTCAGAAAAATTAAATAAGTAAAATTTATGTAATCCTGTAGTATTGAAGGTAGGAAAAATTGGTAAGGTTGCTATTTCATCGTGAAACGATATTGCGTGAGCTGTTTGTACTTGAAATAATTCTTTTTGAATTAAATATGGAAAATGTAAATAAGCAATTTCGGGATTAATAAAACTTCTTGTACCACCTGTATCTAATAAAAATTTGGCATTAATTTCTGGAATATTAATATAAGGTAATTGTATATTATAATTGTTTAAAAATATTATGTCATATCCGTTTTCGAAGTCGTAATCGGAAAATTTGATGGTTCTTGTTCAATGCTATCATATACCTGATTATTATTTGAATTAGCGGAATAACTCAAATCTGCATCGTAATCACATGTTTCATTATATAGAGGTATATCATATTCATATTCATTTTGGATATCAGTTTGTTGATTAATGTCAAAATTATCATAATAATTATGCAAACTATTTGGTAAGGAATTTTCTGAGTTAATTTCAGGAGTTCGCTGCAAAACTTCTTGATTATACAATTCTTGGGAAATAAAATTCCTCTTTTGCATATTATTGAGTAAAACTGTATTGCCTGAACTAGTGTCCATTGGCTCTACTTTATTTAAATTTGTCCTTCTGGACATCTGTCCAAAGTTTTGATTATTAAACGGTCTATGTTGGACTAAAGTTTGAGGTCTTACAAAGTTTTGTTGCTTATTTGGAAAATTTGGTCTCTGATAGTTAAAATTAGTGTTCTGTTGAGAATAATTTGGATAATTTGAAAAAGGTCTAGGAAAATTATTTTGTGGCAAATTATTTGCGAAAATATTATATGTCGGTTTGTATGGTATATAGTTTGGTATAAAATGTGATGTTTGATTAGGGACATAAGTAGGTCTATATACTGATTTTGTATTTATATTGAATTGCTGTAAAGGTGATGGTGTACCCTTAAGGCTTTTAGCATTTTTAAAATATATAAAGTTTTCTTCTTCTCTTACAAACGACATTGCTTGTTCTAGTGAATTTGGCGATTTTAACCTGATGACTAACTATAAGTTATATGGAAGGCCATTTATAAATGTCTTTAAACCAAATTCATCATAGTGTTGTATTTTAATTAGTTTAGTTTTAGGATCGTCAGGGCCTGCATTTAGTTTTGAAAATAATAAGCTACGAGAATCTTGCACTCTCATGCCAAATTGAATAGGATTTTCATTTTTGAATGGTTTTCAATTTATTCAATCTTGAATTAAACAATCTATCGATCGTTGATCGGAAAAAACTGTTTATTAACACATCTTTAATTAAAGTCCAAGAATTTTGTTCTGACCTAGAAACTATTAGTTCTGCTGCTCTACCTGTTAGTTTACTGAGAATAGTATCAAATAAGCAAATATTTATGGTAGCGGTTGGATTATTTTTAACCTTTCAACAAGTTTTCCACTGCCGAAATGAATCTATTTAAGAGTTTTATGTTTATGTCAAAAAGTGGAATATTATCTGATTGATATCGGAGTAATTGATAATTCAGTGACATTTTGTTTTTGTTGGCAGTTGAACCAATTGACAATGAACTTAGCGAATCAATTAAATTATCTAAGTTATATTCGTTTATTAGATCTATTTTGATATTTTTTTTTATTTACTGGATACTAGTGAAAATTTTTGTTACTGCGTAATTTTTTGCAAATTACCTCTTTGTTACTACGTAACGGGTTTTTTATATATTTATGTATATAGAGCGATATATTATTTAGAAAATGACTTTGTTACTGTGTAACTGTTATTTTCTAGAAAAAGTTGTCTATCGCATTAAAAGAAAAATAGTAATAAAAAAAAATCAATAGAACTGAGAAAATCACTTGAAAGTCAAAAATTATCACTTACAATGCCAGAATTGTGAGAATCTTCATTGGTCCTTAGTCTAACTGGATCGACGGTGTTTCTTCTCACCAGTTCCCACGTAGTTTTGGAGGGAATACCGTTGATGTTCAGTCACCGGGTCTTCCAAAGTGTAGTGGCCAGGAAACCTTTGATATGCAGTCACCGGATCTTCCTGGGACGTTCTGTAGTCTTAAGCTGTTTGTTCTGTTTTCTCGTCTTCTTGACTCTTTTCCAATTGGCTGCTTTTCTCCAACTGCTGCCCAAGATCGGCACTATTTGCTTTGGGTTGAAAAGGGCTTATTGAAATTTTCGTAGGTTTTTTTTTTCCGAATAAATTCTTGAAAGAAACCGTAGTTCAATATACAGTTGCCCTACGCCTCAGAATTATCCTACCGACTGCGCCAGTTAAATGTCGGGCCGAAGGAAAGACGTTTTTAAAAATCAATTTTATTCTCAAAAACACACCGAATTTAACAAATTTGAATCAATTATGAGTTTAACAGTTAAACGTTTACAGTCAGGATTACTACAGAAGTGTCCTCTGAATGAATATCACTTATATTTATAACATTTCGTTATCTTACATACGTGGTGGTAGAATATATGAAGTCAGCGGTTATGCAACACGTAACTCCCATAGACTTGGGCCCTGCACGTCTTCAGAGAAGCGAACACACTTGTACATTATTATAATCTCCAACCATTATACGAGGAGTATGATAGGTTGAATATGCAGTATGATAATCTTAGATTTAGTTATATTAATGATAGCATGTTATGTAAAGAATTAGAAAACTGCGATAAGATAATTAGGTATAGTAAAATATTAATTTTAGGAAAACTAAATGACATTAGAATTCTCGGAAAAAATAAGATCTCGAAAAGAGGTTTAATCGATGAATTTGGTTCTATAATTAAGAGCATTACAGGGAATCTAGACGCCTCTGACGGTAAAAAAATATACAAAATTTCAATACTCTGTAAACAAACAAATAATTGATAAATTTTAATTAGACATTACAAAATATCCAACATAACGAAATATTTCTTAAATCACGAATAATGCAACTTCACCAAATTGTTAAGGAGAATTCTAAAAATAATAATGTTTTACTTGCAGAGGACTTGTTTAACCAGCTAAACGTCCTGTATAACGCAATATTTAACACACTCCAAGATATTGAAAATTCAATAACATTTTGTAAATTAAATATCTTACATCCTAGTATATCCGCAAGAATCGCATTTCACTACAAAAATTCTTTACCTTAAGATACGAAAACATCTTAAATTTGAAATCCCTTCTAAAAATCAATTGCAAAATAGACTTTAATCAAATTACTTATTTCTTGTATTGAATTTAACTTATTCTATATACTGCCTATTCCTTCAAAAGATGACTCAGAATTTTTTACAATAATGCCAAATATTAATTATATACTCCAAAATAAAAACGACGGTTCAATTAAGCCTCTATTCGACAAGCGCACTAAAGGTAAATGGTATCATTGTCCGAAGAACAACCTAGCTATTACAGAGCACTTTGCGAAGAAAATATTCTAGTCAATCAAAATTCAAGTAATTGCGTTTTGGCCAAACTTAAAATACCCGAAAATCACATTGAACAAATTTTTGAAATAAACCACAGTATCTTGCAGTCTTTCCAATAGAAGAAAAAAATCGACGTCGAATGCGAAAAGTCGATAGACACATATTCGCTTAAAGGGATTTTCCTTATCAAAAAAGACGTTTGCAAAATATCGTTTAGGGGCAAAGAAATTTCATTCCAAGAAGCCAGTCACGGAAAACCTTTAATTATCGACTTTAACCCTCAATTAGGAAAACAAAAACATGCTAGCCCAAAATTTGAAATAGACCTTAAAAAATTAGATTTTAAGGGTATACCTGCAAATACTATTATACCAATTGCGGATGAAGAACCAGTCCAACTTCACATTCCCAGCATCTGGACAATCATCCTATATATTTCGATAATAGCCACTATTATATACTAGGTATTAAAATGGAAGAAAAGAAGAGACCCAGCCATGGTACAAGAAGCCCAGTCAGAAGAAGTAGGAAAGAAAATCAGCCTCCCAGAGGATGCTTCCTTCTAAGGGTGGAGGAGTTATGGGACACCTTATCCGTGTTATTATAATAACCTTCATCGTTCTCACGTAGGCAAGCCAACCTTGAACCAGGGGACAAGCAACATCAGCGTTTTCCGTCGCCGAGGTGCCTTTTGCGTGTGAACCAAGTAGTTTAGTTTAGAATCAGATCTTGAACTGTTAAGATTAATTTTTGAAATAAAAATTGTTTTTTTACAAACGGGTGTTACAGAGTTTAATATTTAAGTTTTATATATATATATATATATATATATATATATATATATATATATGTATATATATATTTATTTTCTTGAACCGTACAATTTATAAATATCAAGTACTTCCTTGGGATTAGGTTCGTGAATTGAAACAAAAAAACTTTAATTGACGTTTCGCCTGTCCATTTCAGGCTTTTCCAAAATATTTATTTCTGAATATCTAAAAATTAAATACAGAAACTGTATATACGCAAGTTAAAAAATAAAAACAATTAGGTATAACGGCACGCATTAAAATTATTAAAAACATTTAGTTAAAATAATACAGTACACAGCTTGGGAAAGATGTTATTTTGCCTTACTTGGCGGTGTGGATGTAAATGATACACTGGTTAAAGAATTTACATTACATTACATTTTTTTTTTTTATATATATCATTTAATTTTTTTGATTATATTTACATTGTAGACACTATTGGTGAATACGGGTTGTTTTAAAAGTATTTGTGCGAGTCCGAGAGTATACAGTATGTATTTATGATTGATGGAAATAGTTTATAGCAATTGAATTAAATTAGAATGTGATATATTTGGCTGAGATTGTCAATGTCTTTCCGATCGTTTACTGTATTTTCTTCCCAATGGTCGAGATAAAAAAAGAAAAAAAAAATACAGTAAACGATCGGAAAGACATTGACAACCTCAGCCAAATATATCAGTCTAATTTAATTCAATTGTTATCAATTTTTCAGAATTTCCATCAATCATAAATACATATTGTATACTGTCAGACTCACACAAATACTTTTAAAACAACCCGTATCCACCAATAGTGTCTACAATGTAAATATAACCAAAAAAATTAAATGATATATATAAAAAAACAATAGAATTTTTTAAACAGTGTATCACTTACCTCCACACCGCCAAGCAAGGCAAAATAGCAACATGCCTGAAATGGACAGGCAAAACGTCAATTAAAGTTTTTTTGTTTCAATCCAGGAACCTAATCCCAAGAAGGTTTTTAATATATATATATATATATATATATATATATATATATATATATATATATATATATATATATATATATATATATATATATACTTTATTAACAAAACTTTCATAACATTAAACAGTAATTATAGTACACAACATGAAATAAATTTATAAATATTCAGAAAGTTTTCTAATAGAATGCACCTAGATGTGGAACATCTGTATGTGAATAAGGAATAAGTATATTTATATAAACATAGTCCTGAATATATTTAATTGCATCACAACACAACACCAAAGGAAATTTTATATAATAAAAATTATTGAAAGTCAAGATAGTTTTTTAGATTATATGTAAATTTAGTTTAGCATTGCAAGTTAAAACAACCCTTCAAGCAGTGTATAGTTGTCATACATAAACTTTTTACATAATAAATTAAATGTATGCTTATTTTTTACCTCTCGAATCAATAATGGTATTCTATTATAAATTTTTGGTCCAATATAAGTTACATATTTCAAATTAAGATTATTGTGACTGGTGGGAAGTTGAATTTCTTTGTTTTTATTTGCTCTAGTTACATAATTATGATTTATGGCTATTTGCATTCTGTCATGGCAATGTATGTAAGAACATATTGTTCTTACATAAATTGTCCTTATGTCAGTCATTTCTGGAGTAAAAAGGATGCTTGTTGGATACGATTTGTTTTTTTTTAGTATTATTTTTATTAAATATTTTTGAATGTTCTTTAATTTATAAAGACTGGAATCATAGAGTCCAAACTAGTATTCCGTATCTAATTATAGATTCAACAAAAGCTTTATAAACCATGTATCAGTATTTTCCTGTTTAGAAACTCTCTCAAAAGATAGAATTTATGAATTAACATTTGAATTTTTTAGATAAATAGTCAATATGCGGTTGCCATTTTATGAATTGATCGATGATTATGCCTAGGTACTTTGTATGTGATTTCTAAAAGACTATAATTATCAATGACAATATTATTAAAATAAGGTCTATTAGCTTTAGTAAGGGAGAAAGCGATATAGTTTGTCTTTGCCAAGTTCAAGGTTAGCTTATATGTTTGAAGCTAATTTTTTATTTTTTTAAAAAAGTTATGACCTGATGTTTCACGCTATCCCATGTGTCACCCGCAAAGACTATTGCTGTATCATCAGCATAAGACACAGGTAACCCATATAAATTAGTTTTTAATAGGGAGTTGATATATGAAACAAAAAGTAATGGTCCCAAAACAGTGCCCTGAGGAACACCAATATTTACTTTCTGTTTATTACTTAGGATGTTATTAAGTTTTACTATCTGGTGTCTATTAGTGAAGTAAATTTCAAATATTTTAAATGCTATTCCCCTTACTCCACTATTGTAAAGAACTTGAAGAAGTTTATCATGAGGTACAGTATCAAAAGCCTTTGCAAGATCTAGAAATACAGCAATACACTTTTTATCATTGTTTAAATTATGTACAACGTCTGTTACAAGTCGGTGCATCGCGTCTGAAGTACCCCTCTACAAACCCATACTGATTTTGTGACAAGATGTTATTGTTTATGTAAAACTGAGTTAATCTTTCCTTTAGGCATTTTTCAAACAGCTTAGCTAGGTTACTTATGAGGCTTATGGGTCGATAATTATTAATACAACTTAGTGACCCAGCTTTATGTATAGGCGTAACTATTGATATTTTAAAGTCTGATGGAACAATTCCTGTTTCAAAAATCAGGTTAAATATATACAATAAAGGATTAATTATTTCTAAGTGAATCTGTTTAATTAAATAAACTTGAATACCATCGTAGCCTGGCGAGCTATTGTTCTTAAGGGAGGAAATGTGTTTTATTAGTTCATTTGCTGATACGGGAATATAGAGTTTGAAACTGGTGGACCTGTTCGGCATTCCATCTGTGGAAGAGGAATAGCGTCAGCCATTTTTACCCCGATATTTATAAAGTAATCGTTACAAAAGTTAGCCATATCCAAGGGATCAGTAAAGTTCTCATCAACGGTATTTTTTATATTAACTAAGTTACATTTATTTGTTTTCGTTTCATAAGTTGCATCCTTAATAATCTCATAAAGTTTTCCCAGGTTATCTTTATTATTTTCTATTTGATGTTTATAGTAATCATTCTTTTGTTTATTAATTAGTTTATTAAGTCTTTTGCGACATTCTTTATATTCATTTATGAGTTGCACATTATTATTAGCATGTAACATTTTTTTCATTTTATCCCTTTTTTTAATAGATGTTATGATACCATTAGCTATCCATCTCTTTATCTTTCTGTATTTTTTTGTGTATACGAAATGAGTTTCAGTAGGTCTACTCATAAGTTCTCTGAATGAGCTTATAAATATTTTAGTGGCTGTTTCAGGATTACTTTCTTTCGTAACACATGATCAGTCAAATTCATTCAGTATTTTTTTAAATTTGGTTATATTTATTTTAGATTTTGTTATAGCTTCGCGATCGCTTAATTTTAAATTGTTAGTTATTTTATTGTGACTAATAAGAAGCATGACAGGGTTATGATCAGTTACATCACTATTAAGAATATAAGAATTTATCTTTAGATTGTTTGATTTTAGTTTTTCTTTGACAAATATATGATCTAAACATGTTTTAGTGAGAGGTCTAGTTACTGAGTTTATGTAGGATTGATAACCAAAAGAGTTCATCAGAGAAAGGTAGTCCATTACACTATCATTGTCTCTATCTAAAATATTAATGTCCCCTAAAAATATTTGAATATTCGCTTCAGTTGTCAAGTCTTCCAAAAAGGAATGTATGTCGTTTATATAGTCAGTTTTTGGTATAGGAGGTGGCTTATAACTTGCTATTATTGCATATGATACATTATTTATTTCAAATGTCACTCTGCTCAGTGTTGCTCTTGAGTTCTTTAACTGAGTAAAAGAAAAGTCGGTATTAATATTGTTCTTTACCATGAGTATAATACCATCATTTTTCTTATAATTAGCTTGGTTATAATAGGTTTTATAACCCGGTAAATTACAATTCTCAATAGTCACAAGTTGAAAGGTTTCGCTTAGAACAATAATATCAATAAAATTCAATATATGTGTCTCTAAAAAACTAGCCAAGTTGTCAATGTTTTTATTAACGCTTCTAATATTAATATGAATAATACTTAATTCTTTACAAAGGATTAAATTTTTTACATTCTTACTATCAAACATCGCACTACTAATGTTTGTTTCATCCTCCATTATATCTAGAATTTCATCCTGCATATTAATAACCATGAGTGTTAAGAGTTATAGTCCATTTTATTTTTTATTAGTTCCATATGATATTTTAGCGATGAACAGTTTGAATCTAAGGCAGTGTGATCAATGTTGTAATGAGTTTTAAATTGTTTGTTTCCAGTGTCACAATTAACACATTTTTTATTTTAATTATTGCATTCAACTGTTGTGTGTTCACCCGCACAGTTCCCGCATACTTGGTTCTTTGTGCACTTGTTACTTTTGTGGTGGAACCCCTGGCAATTGAAACATCTCGATACCGTAAGATCCTCATACACTAGCAGTCTCTCCCAATCTATGTATAACTTTCTACAATTAATCATTTTCATAAAAAGACCTCCAGAACATTCTGCGTAAATTGTAGAGTTATTTTTATTTTTAATTTTTCTTATATATGTTACTTTTAATAGATCACATGTGTTTATCCATTTATTTTGTTTCCTAATTGTTTCTTCTAATTCGGCCTCTGATTTATCTCCAGTATATCCAGAGTTCTTAATCCTTGGTAGTGTCTTTTTAGGTTGTTCAATTTCATACTTTCCTCCTAGTTTGTTTTTAGCTTCATCCATAAACTTCTTTATTTCCTGATCAGTTTTACGCTTCTCTACAATATTCCCTTTTTTGGTTTCTTTTATACCACTTATTCCCACATTTAATCTAGGCGGATTAATGGCAGTTTTTATTTCTATCCAACTTTATTCAGATTTTTGAGGTACCTTTGGTTTTATTATTATTGTAGGCGTATTTGCCTTAATAAAATTCTCTTTACCAGTCAAATTATTGCTGAAGTGTGCTGGCATAGGTTCTTTTTTGATATGTCGCTTTCAACAGTTCTATGTCCTTTTTTATATCCTCCATCATCTTCGCCATGTAGGGCATTCTTGCAATAAAAATCTACATTCTTCGCATATCAATAGTAATACTCTTTTTTGAAGTTGCATACATCTTGGTTTCCGTGGATGTGACGTTCATACAGTCTTTATGAACTCGTTTTAAACATGAATCACAATTGTAGTATTCTTCACTACATATTTGTTTACATTTAACACAATGATTTTTAGGTTCATTGCCCTTCATGCTTGTTTGTTTATGTTTTGTTGTTAAACATATCAACAGACAACAAAAAATGAGGAATGCAATGCGATAGTTCGGCAAACCGGTGGAATTTACGATACCGATTTTTTATATTCACAATAATATTGTTTAGATGTATTTAACAATTTTAACATATTCACTGTTAATTAACTTTGAAAAAAACTTGATCATTGCCTAGAGAAATGCAATATCTTTCACACCACCAAAAATCACAATTTTTGACTGTTTGAAACCAGCAAAAGTTAGTGTTAATTGCGGAACAATAACAAGAACGTTATATATATATACATATATATATATATATATATATATATATATATATATATATATATATATATATATATATATATATATATATATATATATATATATATATATATATATATATATATATATATATATATATATATATATATATATATATATATATATATATACGTATATACATATACATATATATATATATATATATATATATATATATATATATATATATATATATATATATATATATATATATATATATATATATATATATATATATATATATATATATATATATATATATATATATATATATATATATATATATATATATATATATATATATATATATATATATATATATATATATATATATATATATATATATATATATATATATATATATATATATATATATATATATATATATATATATATATATATATATATATATATATATATATATATATATATATATATATATATATATATATATATATATATATATATATATATATATATATATATATATATATATATATATATATATATATATATATATATATATATATATATATATATATATATATATATATATATATATATATATATATATATATATATATATATATATATATATATATATATATATATATATATATATATATATATATATATATATATATATATATATATATATATATATATATACCCTGTGACATAATCGAAAACAACTCTTCTTTTAGGCCGTTTTGCACCTAGAAATTATATATTTCTGCTATTATACATTATATATATATATATATATATATATATATATATATATATATATATATATATATATATATATATATATATATATATATATATATACATATATATATATATATATATATATATATATATATATATATATATATATATATATATATATATATACATATATATATATATATATATATATATATATATATATATATATATATATATATATATATATATATATGTGTATATATATATATATATATATATATATATATATATATATATATATATATATATATATATATATATATATATATATATATATATATATATATATATATATATATATATATATATATATATATATATATATATATATATATATATATATATATATATATATATATATATATATATATATATATACATATATATATATATATATATATGTTGATTTTTACTCCTTCACGGATGGAAAAATACAATGTGTTTTCATTCCGGGTGTACATCCGTTCACGACTGTCGTTCTGAAAAGAACAGTTTTGCTGACGTTTCGCCAAAATCACATTTGGCATTTTCGAAGCTTTCTTTCTCGCGTCCGAATAGAGACTGAAGTGTTGGTGACTGCGACGCTTCCTTTTATACCCCCACTCGGGGCCGAAGGTTATATCTGCGCAGGCGTTGGTCGTTATTTATGTTTTCCGGATGGTGCTGTTGTTGTTGCGCTAATTGCGCTTGAGTTTTTGCGATTTTAGATTTGTCGATTATTGTCTTCCATACTGTTGGTAGTTTTAATGATTCGTCCCTTTTATTTAAATCACCTTGCTTTTCAATTTCTATGGCTTCTCGGATTATTCTGGTCTTCTAATGTTCTATATTGGCAATCTCCCTACACCCATCGAAATTTATTTTATGGCCGGTTTCATGATGATGTAGGAATAAAGCTGAGGTTGTTTGTTTATTTCTGATGCTGAGTTTATGCTCTTCCACTCTTGCTGATATTCGCCTGTTAGTTTGCCCTACGTACAACTTTTCACAGTCCTGGCACGGAATACTATACACTCCGTGGTTTTCCAGTTTGATTTTATCTTTTGGGTTTCGGAGTAGTTTACCTATAGTTGTTTGTGGCTTGTGTATTGTTTGTATGTTGTGTTTCCTCAAAATTCTTCCGATTCTGTCTGTTGTGCCTTTTACATATGGTAAGACTACTCGTTGCTTTCCCGGTTCATATTTTTTGTTGTTCGTTGTTCGGGAAACTTGTGCATTAATAGCTTTCTCTATGGTGCGATTTGTGTAGTCATTTTTCTTTAAAGCACTAGATATTACCTTAAGTTCGGTTTGTCTCGTCTGTGTTTCAGTTAGTCGCACAGATCTAGATATTAGAGTATTTGCCACAGCTTGAATTTGTGCTGGGTGATGATGTGATTTTGCATTTAAATATCTGTCTGTATGTGTTGGTTTTCTATACACGGTGTATTCGAAATGTCCGTTATGTAGTTTTGTGACCAAAACATCTAAAAATGGTAGTTTGTTGTTTTCCTCTAACTCTAGAGTATATTGTATTCTGGGGTGGATTGAATTTACGTGAGTCAGAAATTTTTCGAGCTCTGCATGACCATATATATATATATATATATATATATATATATATATATATATATATATATATATATATATATATATATATATATATATATATATATATATATATATATATATATATATATATATATATATATATATATATATATATATATATATATATATATATATATATATATATATATATATATATATATATATAAACCAAATACTCTATAAAATGTATTATATCTAGCATTACAATAATCGCTTGTAAGTCGTTCAAAATTATTCACTGTTATACAGGGTGGTCAAGTTTTGCAAATTTACCTTGGATTGAATTTTTTTAAATGGAACACCCCATATATTTTACTGTCATATTAAAGATAACATCGCCAGCTTTCAGAAAATACCCTATTTGATATCTTTCTAACCAACAGTTTTTTAGTAAATTAACCGTGAAACCAAAATTTACTCATTCTAACAGAAACGGTATTATTTACGTTGCTTAAATTGACTACCTATAATATAAGGAGGCCATGATATAATCATAAATGAAAAGAAAGATTGACATTCTTGTCAAAACCGCAAAGTGTCAGAGAATTGGCATCAATTACCATTGCTTTTTGACGATAAGCCGAGAAATTGTTAAGTAACAATGAGTTTGAGTACTCCAGAGTTGATAAACATGACTTTTATGTCGGGCGAGTGTCAAAAAAACCCTTTACTAGCCAGCAGGGTTTATGCGGTACGATATCCCGATGCCGAAAAAAAACCAAGACCTGAAGCTTTTGCAAGTTTATTAGAGAGGTTTCAAGAAACAGGCAATGTTGCTTTTAAGAAACGTAAAGTAATTAATAAACCAGTTACCAATGAAGATAATGCTTTGACAGTGTTATTAACAGTGTAAGAAAATCCACACACAAGTACCAGGGAAATTGAGAGAGCTACTGATATTGAACGCACTAGTATTAAACGGATTCTCAAACAAAATAAATATCATGCCTACCACATTGAATTACACCAAGAACTGTATGATCGCGATTACGTCCAACGACAAGAGTTTTCAATTTGGTTTTTAAATACAATTTGGGATAATCCAGGTTTTGTAGATAGGGTGCTGTTTTCAGATGAAGCAAGTTTTAAAAGCAACGGCTTGGTTAACAAACATAATATGCACTATTATTCAACCGAAAATCCACATTGGATTCGTCAGGTGGACCATCAAAATAAATGGTCAATTAATGTAGAGGGGGGGGGGGGTATAATTGGCTCTCATGTTATAGGACCATATTTCTTTGAAGAGCATTTAACGGGAGAAGTCTATTTAAATTTTTTGAGAAATGAGTTGCCCGTATTGCTCGAAGACTTACCTTTAATGTTAAGAAATTCCTTATGGTTCCAACATGATGGAGCACCCCCGCATTACCATAGGCATGTAAGACATTTTCTCAATAATTGGAAAGGAGAGCATTGGATTGGGCGAGGTGGACCAGTTAAGTGGCCTGCGAGGTCACCCGATTTAACGCCACTAGATTTCTTTTTATGGGGACATGTTAAAGAAGAAGTTTATAAAGAGATTCCAACCACAGTGGAAGATATGAAGTTGAGAATAATAAGCAGTTTTCGCAAAATTTCAGACCTGACTTTGAGAAAAGTGAAACTTTCTTTTATGGATAGACTCGAAATGTGCCTTCAGCAAAACGGTGGTTTAGTTGAACATCTTTTATAAGTTTTAATTACATTGTTTTTGTTGATTTATATTAAATTTATTTTTTTTGTAAAAAAAGATCTGTTATTAATACTGTCAAAGCATTATATTCATTGGTAACTGGTTTATTAATTACTTTACGTTTTTTTGAAAGCAACATTTCCTGTTTCTTGAAATCTCTATGAAAAACTTGCAAAAGCTTCTATCTTGTTTTTATTTCGGCATCGCATCATCAAAGAACAATATTTATTTATTTACTGATGACAATATTCTGACACTTTGCTGTTTTGACAGGACTGTCAATCTTTTGTTCAATTTATGATGATATCATGGCCTCCTAATATTAAATTGTCAATTTTAACAACGTGAATTGAGAGTAATTCGTGTTAAAATGAAGAAATTTTGATTTCACAGCTAATTTACTGAAAAACTGTTGGTCAGAAAGATATCAAATATGGTATTTTCTGAAAGCTAGTAATGTTATATTTAACACGAAAGTAAAATATACAGGGTGTTCCATTTAAAAAAATTCAATCCAAGGTAAATTTGCAAAACTTGACCACCCTGTATAACAGTGAATAATTTTGAACGACTTACAAGCGATTATTGTAGTCCTAGATACAATACATTTTATAGAATATTTGGTTTTTCCATACCTGCTTCAATTGTTTTCAAAAAATGGCCGGAGTATAACCCTTTTTTCCACTTTAACCTCGTCCCATTCCCTTGGTATAAATTTTAGACCCAACTAACCTTATATCAAAATGATCGCAACGAATAGGAGAATCAACTAAAATAATAATATACCGGGTATCCCATTTAAAAAAACACAAGTTTGGTTCACCACGAACTTTTCAGACCACCCTGTATAATGGGTATAATTTTAAAACACAGCGTTCTTGACTATCAATCATATCCCAATTTTTTTTTCAAATTCCTCTCCGTTTGCCCACAATCGTCCACCCCATCTTGGTTGCACCACCCAGTATATATATTAATATATATATATATATATATATATATATATATATATATATATATATATATATATATATATATATATATATATATATATATATATATATATATATATATATATATATATATATATATATATATATATATATATATATATATATATATATATATAAATATATATATATATATATATATATATATATATATATATATATATATATATATATATATATATATATATATATATATATATATATATATATATATATATATATATATATATATATATAGACAACACGAAATAGCGGGGTTGCAGCCTAATAATCCTATTGATGTTACTGGGACATTAAATAGATGACTCTATTTACTTTGTGAAAGCTTTCGGATTTATTTTAATCCTTCATCAGTCACACTACAAAATGGTTTGTTAATATAAAGTAAATTATTAAAATATTTTAGACTTACTGTAAGTGAGGTTACAAATATAAACAGCTATCCAATAGGAAATTCATTTCTGTGAATGAAAGGAACACCTTATATAAGTATTTACCACAAAACAAACAGACTGGAAAAAACAATAACAAAAAAATTTTTTTTTTTTTTGATTACACACGAAACCGTTGAAAGGTAGGTTTCCAATGTATTCGACCGGAGTCGAGGCTTAACTAGAATATTAAGAATAAAATATATGCACCTATTTGTTTCTTTTTTAGATAGCAAAAAAAAAAAAATAATCCTTCTTTTGTGTTTTGAAGGCCAGGACGATTATTTGGTTTTAAGGTTTAATAAATTGCTATATATTATATTGAGATTCTGTATATCCGATTTTTTATTCATCGGGTTTTCCTGATTATTTATGTGCACCATTTCGAGAAAATTTCTTTTAAAATAATTAATTTCACATTCGAGAATCTCCGCCTCTGCGAAATTTGCTGAATGACCTGTGTCTCTTACGTGTTGGGAAAGGGCACATGCTTCGGGTTTTATTCTTATATCACTTTTATGAGATATTATTCTATCTTTTAGAGGCCTTGAGGTTTGCCCTATGTATTTTTTATTGCAATGTAAACAATCTATTTTATATACTACATTTGATTTGTTATGCCTTTTTGTTTTATCTTTAAGAGAACTAAAAAGTTTGCTCGTAGGTTTAACGGCTTTATTGGCTATAACAATATTTTCTTTTTTGAATATGTTCGCTAATTTAGGGGTTAATTCCTGAACGTATGGAAAGGAAACATACTTTTTTATTATTGGAGGGCTAGTAGAAACAGTTGGTGAATTGTTTGGTACTATAGTGTCAGTTGAATAGATTAATTTCTTTAGCAGGCTTTGAGGGTAAGAGTTGTCCAATAGTAGGTTATTTAGACGTTTTAGATTTTGATCCTTTAATGACTGATGACAGATTGACAAAATTCTATTTTTTAGGCCAAGTATGAGGTTTATTTTCATTTTTTCGGAATGGTATGAGAAATAATTTAAATATCTGAGCTGCCTGGTTTTATGTACCAGTCCAATATAATTTTATTACTGTTGGTTCTAATAAGTCTTGTATCTAAAAATGGCACACTTCTCTCAGATTCCATTTCAATTGTGAATTTAATGTACTGATTATAATTATTGAAAATATTTATAAAAAATTCCGGAGACAAAATATAGTGTATAACCAGGCTTTTTACAAGACAAAAAGCAACAATCTTAAAAAGATTGACGAACTTAAATCAAATAAATTAAATCGCATTAAAATTAAGGACTGTTGGTTCAAAAATCTTACACCTGTCGTTTTTCCAACAGAAGCAAAAAATATCCTATCATTAGGGCCCAAGTTTTGTCTCCCCGTTTCCAAAAAGGACGTCTCAGTCCCACATATTTTAGCAGACGTTGAATTAACAATATCACACGTAGACAATATGCGTGAAAAAAATATTTACAGTGCACAGGCGGCCAATGTCATCACCAATTATTTTCATACAGAAGAGGTTACTTTCTCAGAGACAACTAAATGGTATAATAAAACCAAGATTTTTTTAAAACAACACCCAGATATCTACATTACGAGATCTGACAAAGGCAACGTCACGGTCGCAATTTACAAAGAACAATATTTACAACTGGCTATGTCCTTACTTAGTGACGAAGTTTATTACAAAAAAATTCCACGCGATCCTACATCTACAATTCAACAAAAAGCCAACCAAATAATTTCAAAATTGAAAAAATCAAAACAACTATCGGACGCTACTGCGAAAAAATTGATGATTTATAACTCTATTTGCCCCAAGTTTTACGGTTTGCCAAAAACACATAAACCCACAATTTCTCTTAGACCAATAATATCCTCCATAGATTCCCCAACTGCTCAACTAGCTGGTTTTATTACAGAGGTTTTAAACACTGCATACGATTATAATAACGAATACTACATAGCAGACTCTTTTAATTTTGCAAATTTTATTAACGAGTTTCAGCTACCGGAAAATTACCACATTATAAGCTTAGATGTTACGTCTTTATTTTCCAATATCCCATTAGAATTAGTCAAAGTTAGTATTAAAAAAAATTGGTCCAAAATCAAAAATCACTGTTCTTTAAATCAATCAAACTTCTTAGAAATAATAGAATTTGTTTTTAACAATACCTGTTTCTCTTTTGACAATCAATTTTACAAACAAGTTTTCGGAACCCCTATGGGCTCAAAAATGTCTCCCATTTTAGCGCAATACGTAATGGATGATTTATTATACGATTGCATCCCAAAGCTGAACTTTGAAATACCCTTTTTAAAAAAATATGTTGATGATTTAATTTGCGCCATTCCGATTGGAAGCGAAACAGAGCTACTCAATATTTTCAATAATTATAATCAGTACATTAAATTCACAATTGAAATGGAATCTGAGAGAAGTGTGCCATTTTTAGATACAAGACTTATTAGAACCAACAGTAATAAAATTATATTGGACTGGTACATAAAACCAGGCAGCTCAGGTAGATATTTAAATTATTTCTCATACCATTCCGAAAAAATGAAAATAAACCTCATACTTGGCCTAAAAAATAGAATTTTGTCAATCTGTCATCAGTCATTAAAGGATCAAAATCTAAAACGTCTAAATAACCTACTATTGGACAACTCTTACCCTCAAAGCCTGCTAAAGAAATTAATCTATTCAACTGACACTATAGTACCAAACAATTCACCAACTGTTTCTACTAGCCCTCCAATAATAAAAAAGTATGTTTCCTTTCCATACGTTCAGGAATTAACCCCTAAATTAGCGAACATATTCAAAAAAGAAAATATTGTTATAGCCAATAAAGCCGTTAAACCTACGAGCAAACTTTTTAGTTCTCTTAAAGATAAAACAAAAAGGCATAACAAATCAAATGTAGTATATAAAATAGATTGTTTACATTGCAATAAAAAATACATAGGGCAAACCTCAAGGCCTCTAAAAGATAGAATAATATCTCATAAAAGTGATATAAGAATAAAACCCGAAGCATGTGCCCTTTCCCAACACGTAAGAGACACAGGTCATTCAGCAAATTTCGCAGAGGCGGAGATTCTCGAATGTGAAATTAATTATTTTAAAAGAAATTTTCTCGAAATGGTGCACATAAATAATCAGGAAAACCCGATGAATAAAAAATCGGATATACAGAATCTCAATATAATATATAGCAATTTATTAAACCTTAAAACCAAATAATCGTCCTGGCCTTCAAAACACAAAAGAAGGATTATTTTTTTTTTTTTTGCTATCTAAAAAAGAAACAAATAGGTGCATATATTTTATTCTTAATATTCTAGTTAAGCCTCGACTCCGGTCGAATACATTGGAAACCTACCTTTCAACGGTTTCGTGTGTAATCAAAAAAAAAAAAAATTTTTTTGTTATTGTTTTTTCCAGTCTGTTTGTTTTGTGGTAAATACTTATATAAAGAGGTGTTCCTTTCATTCACAGAAATGAATTTCCTATTGGATAGCTGTTTATATTTGTAACCTCACTTACAGTAAGTCTAAAATATTTTAATAATTTACTTTATATTAACAAACAATTTTGTAGTGTGACTGATGAAGGATTAAAATAAATCCGAAAGCTTTCACAAAGTAAATAGAGTCATCTATTTAATGTCCCAGTAACATCAATAGGATTATTAGGCTGCAACCCCGCTATTTCGTGTTGTCCATTTCATTTTCAAACAGCCGTGAAATTATAAAGAAATATATATATATATATATATATAAATATAAATATATATATATATATATATATATATATATATATATATATATATATATATATATATATATATATATATATATATATATATATATATATATATATATATATATATATATATATATATATATATATATATATATATATATATATATATATATATATATATATATATATATATATATATATATATATATATATATATATATATATATATATATATATATATATATATATATATATATATATATATATATATATGTGTGTATATATATATATATATATATATATATATATATATATATATATATATATATATATATATATATATATATATATATATATATATATATATATATATATATATATATATATATATATATATATATATATATATATATATATATATATATATATATATATATATATATATATATATATATATATATATATATATATATATATATATATATATATATATATATATATATATATATATATATATATATATATAAATATATATATACAGTTTCGAGCAAATGGAAGTTTGTCAGTAAAAAAAGGCAGGCAGGCGCCGAACAGTTTTGGATGAAAATACGCAGCTAGATATTCGTCTGCATTTTGAAAATACTCCAGAGACCTCCACCCCTCTTGCTGCTTTCGATCTAGATGTAAGAAGAACCACACTTCAAACATGTTTAGAATTTAACAGTTATAAACCATTTAAATTTAGACCCGTACAAAAATTACAAGCAGATGTTAATTTAAGGCTTGAATTTTGCAACATAACGAAGTATAGGCATTTAATATAAATAACATTTTTGAGAATATCATTTGGACCGATGAGTCAATAATTACAACATCTAACATGATATTTAACAGAAAAAAAAACATTATTGGAGTTCCGAGAATACGCAATGTGTTTTTTAAACAAGGAGGGGTGAAGATCAGTGAAAGTATGGTGCGCAATATGGAGATATACAGTTTTTGGACCCATATTTTTCCAATAAAATTTTAACTTTCATAGGATATTTAAACTTATTAAGAAATGAAATCCGACTACTTACTTAAAATAATATTCCAGAGAGAGAGTATCCAAGCTTAATTTCGCAGCAAGATGGCGCTCGTTACCAGCGAAGTTGTGAAATCATTCGGTTTTTGAACGAAAATTTCACGGAGTGGATTGGACAAGGCGGAACCATCTTATGGCCAGCGAGGAGTCCAGATCTGACTCCAATGGACTTTTTTTTTGTGGGGTACATTAAAAAATATGGTTTACAAAGATACATAGTGCTGCAACGACTTCGCGCTTATCATCATGAAACAAATTATCTCAAATGCCATACATCATTTGGAAACAGCCTATACTAGTCGCATCCTCCAAAACGGCGGACATTTCTAAAATTTAGTTTAATTAGTTCTACTACTTGTAAGTAATAGTATTAAAACGTGTTTGTATTTCTGTTAATTTTTTTGTTGTAATTTACATAGACATTTAGACGGAGAAATAAGTCACTTATTAAATTTGGCAACACTGTGCAAAGTTTAATATTCTCTTTTTAGTATGACTTCTGAACAACAGCGTAAAGCCTTTGTAAAACGGTGGTGAACACGTTGATAAGGAGTTCTTTTGTTTCATATCTTAATAATCATATAACCAATTTTTAAATTTATCTGCCAGTTACGCCAATACGTCAAGACAGATATCCATACTATGTTATATAATTGAAATTCTCATGTAAGTGGCTATTCAAAAATACAATAATATACAGGGTGTCTCATTTGAAAAAAATGCGAAAAGTAACAATTTGCCAAACTTGGGAACACTGCGTAGTTTTTTACAAAATTTTAAATTGGGATACTGACAGCAAAATACTATCGTGTTAAAAAAACACTCATATGATTTGTTTTAAGGTTAATCAGCATCATAGCCATGGCGATTAAATAATTGCATCAATTCTGAAGATAATCGCTAATAAGTTCGAAACGGTGCATCACAGACCCTTACTCATATATATCGTTGAATATGTCTTTGAAGGGGCTATCCAAAAATATTATAAAATGTAGGGTATTCCATTTAAAAAAAAATACTTCGTGCCGCCACCTTGTATATAATAAAGCTAAAAACCTAAAAATATTATAAAATTAAAGATACGTTTACTACAAACAAGTTTCACGAAAAGCTTTTTCTCGTATAACTTATAGTTTCCCAGAAAAGGGTTTAAGCCCTTAATAAACGGGTCACCCTGTACACTGACACTGGTTCTTTAATACTAGAAATTGAGAGAGAAAATTTTTATGATGATTTGAAGCAAAATCTGTATAAATTTGACACCTCTATCATGAACCAAATGTTCATAATATGCCGATATCTATATCAGTGGTATGTAAAGTTTTTTTTTGGTACCGGTGCTAAGGCATACTGCATAAATATCAGACAGTTTATATTAAAAAGCATTCGTAAATCTGTCGTACAAAAACAATTAAATTTATCCGATTATAAAGATATTGTGGAAAAAGGTAAAAAAGTATTCTACACAATGTATGTATTTAAGTCAAATCTCCACAATATTGAACTTATCAATACAAGCGAACAGCCGTCAGTGTTCTTTCGGAGAGCTATGTTGGTTGCAGGTTCTAGGTACACCTTTAGTAATTAAAAGGGGCGCCACCTAATTGACTGTGACTCAATTAGGAAGAAATCTGTATTGATATTTAAATGCTGATAAAATAAAGATTTGCTTGTCAATAAAAAACTATAAATGCAGTCTGTCAAATTTTAATGATCTAGTTTTTTTTTTAAGAATTGTTTTATAAAAAAATTTAAAATGTGAATTTTACAATTTAAGTGATATTGAGAAATAAAAATAAATACACGAAGAAAATACTATCTAAAAATATAAAATATATCAAAGATGTGATAGAAGTTATTACTATTATATCAATATCAAATATGTAAATTTGAAACTTAAATTAAATAGCGCTCAGGGAAGTCTAAAATTCAGGAATTTTTCTTTTCAACATACTGCCGTAAAAAAAAATTATAAAATAAAAGCTTTCGGCATGGCTGTTTTACAAAAAAAAATAGGTTACTTACATCTTTTATAAATATAAAATTAAGAATTAAAGCCTCATAGTTTTACAGGAAGGAACTCCAAAACCATTTGTAGAACCCTGGGTTTATGTACCCCAAAAATTACACCATAACTTAGAGCTGTCACTTCAAACGGTAATTGAAACTGAAACTTGAAACTGTAACTGGAAACCCTACAAACGATTGTTTGTCTTAAAATAAAATCGACACGGAATGTGAAAAAAAAACAAAGTTGTTTACAACAAAAACTATTCAGACACATTGCGTTACCTTTAGTCATCTAGAGGGCTTCTTGGACGTCACCGGTCACCAACAAAAGGAATTTTCAGGCGTCTAGAAAGGTTCCTTGAGGAATGGATAGCAAAAACAAAGTTCAGGATGCCATACTGTTTATAAAAGACAAACTAATTATAAAATCGACTTACCACATGGTTGATCAAACTTTGAACCAAACAAAGATGATACCAAAATGTAGGGCCATACTTTCAGTACTTTTAAACAAAGTTCGGTCTCTTAGGGCACCTTTATAACGCCGGATACATGTTGCACCTCTAAGGAGAGCCAAGAGAAAGGGCCGGGAAAATCACCTTCAGAAAAGTTTGACATTCTCCTTCCACCATTCTTCCTGACGTTAAGGAGGAACTTATGTCAGCCTAACACCATAAAATAAAACTATAATTACAGTGGTATTCACTACTGGCGCCACTAATAAAATAAATTCCGAACCCGGTAATATTCAGTGTCCTTCCGAATAGAGCTGTCGAATTACTCCTGAGCAGAGCCACAATTGTAACCTGAAACGAAAAACCAGACATTGTCAAAGCTGGCGGAATGCTGAAAAATAAGTAACAGAAGAGAAAGGCTTGCAAAAATTGCAAATATAATTTGTAAACAACAAAAACAGAATTCTTTTGCCTTATTTTAGAGACGCTAAACATACTTTATTAAAATATGTAATACAATGAATTATGAATAAAACATTTGAGGTTTGTAAGATGCAATCTATATAAAAGTCTTGATGTTTTAAAGGTTATATTTAATTGCAATTTTATAATGTTCAATTTCGTTTCAATTTACTAATGGGTTTAAAACAATGACAAACCGTCAGCAAAATGTCCGTTTAACATTTCAAATAAAGCAAACATAAACGAAAGCAGCTTCGGTAAATGAGAAAGGGAGAAATATGTAAGCTGAAACTTTTTACTAGTTCAAATGTTCTCAAAGTGTTAAATTGATATTTTACGAGAAAGAAGAGGGTAAATATGTTTATCATAATTTATGTGAGTGAAATGGACACAAAGAAGAAAACAGAAAAATAAAATATTGTATTGTAAATGAAAAAATTGTTATTTTTTTCAATAAAGAAGGCCAGTATCTTATTAACTATAACTGATTATACATTCAAAATATATCACTCTCAATAGTATCACTCTATTAATATAGACTTTATTTTCTTCTACGTATCGTGCACTTGATATGTAAATATAAAAAAATCCAACTCGTAAAGTTATTTGATAGGATGGTGACGGAACAGTCTGTGAAAATCCGTAACTATATAACTAGCCAAATTTTGTAATTGTCTCAGTGTTATTATAAACTAAATAATTATACGTAAATTTGCAAATGTTATAATTGTCTATATAGAACCCACGATTGAAAGTGTTTCTATTTTACAATCTGAAAATGAATCGAAAGCTAAAAGACGTCGTTTAGAAGACTACTAGTTGATCTTTTTACAAATTTAAAGCTCGTCACTTAAGAATTATAAACAGTTATTATTAGTTTTGAAATTGGAAGCTGTCCAGTTTTGTGAAAGTTGGTTTCTTTTGTAATTTCTTTCAGGATATTTGTACGAAAGTTTTGGAAATTGTTAAAGGAAATTTTACGGATATATAAAAAGTTGTAACAAACAGTATTATTTAGTTTCTTTAGAACAATGACTGCCACTTCATTAATCGTGTTAGTCTCCCTTGTTGAAAGAATAAAAAAAAAGAATAAAAATAAAACTGATTGTTTTAAGCAAATGACAAGGATTTACATAGCTGGAAACTCACATTTTTTTACTTATAATATTACAGCAATTGAGTTAGGTGTTAATAATTATATGAAGATTAAATATTTCTTTGATAAAAAACCTGTTATTTATTCAGAATGGATATAATTAGCTTATAAGAACGAGAATTGTAATTATATATATTTTTATATAAAATTTTTGTTTCTGACTTTAATATCAGTTATTTTATCTTGCATTGCTTTTGTGATTTATTTCAGACCTTAAAAATTTTAATATTTGAATTTTTTGTAGTTTAATTTTATCCTATCTATCGTTAAGTAATCTCCTCCACTTAAGTGGAGGTAGGCTATAAAACTGTGTTGCAAATCATTATTTAACTAGTTCTTATATTCTATTGTCTTATGATGTTCAGCCAGCTTCCAATGTGTTTAAAGCATCCACACATTCTATCGAAAAACAAACTATAATAAATTCTAAACAGCACCCTTTAAATAAATCCATCTCAAAGTTTGTGGATATAGGGTTGTGTTTAGAAAGTGATTTTTCACCATGTAAAGAATTTGGTGGAAATAAGAATCAATCCATTGTTCTCAGTGAAGATGATTGAACAGACCTACTAAAATAACAGGGTTACTATTACAAAAAATGACGATTACGTATGTTCGAAAATGAAACGTGTGCAGATTATGTGAACAAATACCTCTAATCGAATACAGATTAATTATTGTACAAAAACAGAAATTTCGCTACATGCATGGACGTTTGCATATAGAAAATCCCCTATGCTGTTTTAACTTTTTCTACTAGGTATATGTCTGAATGTTTGACTTTTTGTAATTCTTTTCCATAAAAGCTTCCTTGAATTTCTGATTTGTTTTCATCTTCATTTGAATATGTTGTGGGATTTGTAAATTGTTACTTTTTTATTTTAAAAATTTTATACGACGGGTTGGGTTTGTACTCTTTAGAAAAAAAATTCTGTGTTTGCTTATACGAACAGTCACCAACATTAATTTTTTTTAAATTAGGATCAACTATATTCATTCATATGAGTAAATGATGAGTTTAATATATTGTTACAGATTGGCCGGTACACAAACACGTTTTCTGAATGCACTGCTTTTATTTAGAACACAGCTTACAGGTAGCAAAGCTAAACACTGAATATACCTAACAATCGTAATTAAGATAACTTTAAACTTGTCACTGTCAGCTTGTTTACATTTCGAAATCTCAAGTACAACTAAATCAAAATGTGGCCTCGCGACGCGCTTATATAGCTTTTAGAAAAGATGGATGATCTAGAATAATCTAAATACTACAGGGTGACACGAATTAAGCCTAACAGAACATTCGAGAACACCTTTCACAGGTATAAATTCACTGTTGGCAGTTTCCAAGACATAGTTTTTGGATGGATTTTCTATCCTGCAAGGAGCTGTAATGTTTGGCGGTGGTATGTGTTTAGCTAGTATCCAGTACCATTTCATCTTCCCCGGTACTACCAAGCTGGAGCCATTATTCTGCAGCCGGGATATTTTAATTTTGATCGATGTTGATGGGGCTTGGTAGCACCTAGCCAGTTTTCGCCCCTTGAAACTGACTAATGGGAGTTTTTTCCTGGTTATCTTCAGGAAGCCCATTGTTGGTACAGCGACTTTGCACATGCCCCTCTTTCCCACATTTCCAACAACGGATGCCTTTTCTTTGTCGGTAAGATAGATAATTACTCTCATCCCTCGGCTGCCTGGTAAGAGCCTCTTGCAATTCCTTCAGAGTTTTTGTAATGTCTTCAATTGTGGAGTGTTATTCTGAAGTGTAATTTAGTCTTCGAAATTTTCCTTGACTGCTGGTTGTTTGTTTAGCAAACTAAAACTGCTAACTACTGACTCCTGCTTAATTTCTTGTTTTACATATTCTTGGTTTTTCTGTATGTCATTATGCATTGCAATATACAAGTTCATCAAAGAATTCAAATTTGCTACCATGATTATTGCTACTTGTAGAAACTATTTCTTACTCTTTTTAGCTTAAACTGTATCCTAACCCCGCTTCCGACACCAAATGTTCCAGATTGGCCGGTACACAAACACGGTTTCTGAATGCACTCCTTTTATTCGGAACACAGCTCACAGGTAGCAAAGGTAAACACTGAATATACCTAAGAATCGTAACTAAAGTAATTTAAAACTTGTCACTGTCAGCTTGTTTACACTTCGAAATTTCAATTACAACCACAGACCACCGACATATTTTAAGAGGGCCAAGCTGCCATTTAACTCAATATAACAATATTTTTTTGACGTTGTTCTGCCATTTCTGGTCCGAGTACCAAACTATTGACTCCTGCTTAATTTCTTGTTTTACATATTCTTGGTTTTTCTGTATGTCATTATGCATTGCAATATACAAGTTCATCAAAGAATTCAAATTTGCTACCATGATTATTGCTACTTGTAGAAACTATTTCTTACTCTTTTTAGCTTAAACTGTATCCTAACCCCGCTTCCGACACCAAATGTTCCAGATTGGCCGGTACACAAACACGGTTTCTGAATGCACTCCTTTTATTCGGAACACAGCTCACAGGTAGCAAAGGTAAACACTGAATATACCTAAGAATCGTAACTAAAGTAATTTAAAACTTGTCACTGTCAGCTTGTTTACACTTCGAAATTTCAATTACAACCACAGACCACCGACATATTTTAAGAGGGCCAAGCTGCCATTTAACTCAATATAACAATATTTTTTTGACGTTGTTCTGCCATTTCTGGTCCGAGTACCAAACTATTGACTCCTGCTTAATTTCTTGTTTTACATATTCTTGGTTTTTCTGTATGTCATTATGCATTGCAATATACAAGTTCATCAAAGAATTCAAATTTGCTACCATGATTATTGCTACTTGTAGAAACTATTTCTTACTCTTTTTAGCTTAAACTGTATCCTAACCCCGCTTCCGACACCAAATGTTCCAGATTGGCCGGTACACAAACACGGTTTCTGAATGCACTCCTTTTATTCGGAACACAGCTCACAGGTAGCAAAGGTAAACACTGAATATACCTAAGAATCGTAACTAAAGTAATTTTAAACTTGTCACTGTCAGCTTGTTTACACTTCGAAATTTCAATTACAACCACAGACCACCGACATATTTTAAGAGGGCCAAGCTGCCATTTAACTCAATATAACAATATTTTTTTGACGTTGTTCTGCCATTTCTAGTCCGAGTACCAAACTATGAGCATTTAGCCGCTTAAAGTGAAACAGTATCTGTAATTTCATCTTGCAAATTGGCGCGCTTTTTAGATATTTCTTATTTTTAAAAGAATATACAGTGCTTACCATTAAGCCCACACTATATGGGAAACTTTTGATTATTCATTTCTCCGGAAATTGTATTTTTGAAAAAAGTTTCTGCATAAAGAAAAAATAGTCCTGAAAGCATCAAATCTTAAGTCCGATATACAGATTGTTCAGTACAAAAATTAAATCTCCGTGACTGCAGTCTTGAAGTAAGAAAAAGTCATAAATAAAAGCGAATTAAAGTGATTCCTATTAATTATAGCTACGAAGATTTTAAGACTCTAAAAATTTATTTATGTTGAGACTTTCATGAAAAATACAATTTCTGAAAAGTTAATAATAAAAAATGACCAATATGGTGCGGACTTGTTGGTAAACACTATATATTTAGTACCATACTTACAGCCTTCCCATACCTGAACAATCAGAAATAAATAAAACAAGAATTATAATAAAAATTAATAGTAATCAATAAAAAAACCGTCAAAAATTATTCAAAAAATATTAGGTTAAAATTATAAATGTATGAGAGTATAGTAACAAATTTTGTTGTTTTTAAGAATTTTGAAAAAAAAAGTAATACATGGGAATATAGTTTTTGTTTTTACAAATACAGACGGAAATTTGTAATACTCGAAAAAGCTCGATAGCGCCTCATCAGACTCATAATTACGTGCATGTATACCAGGTGATCTAGTGAAAGTGAAGTGAAACAATTTCAGCTCCCTATAACTTTTAACCATTATACATGTCTAAATAAAGTATCTTGGCATTGTCTTTGCTGTCTGAAAAAAAAAAGATAAATCATAGATATATTTGTTCCAATGCAGAAATCCAAACAGAAAATTATTACTGAATCTTCCTAAAAAGTCAATTACATTTCTTAATGGTGTAATAATTTAATTTTGCGAACCAAGTGTACAGGGCGTTATATTATAATCTTTTTTTGTTCATTTTAGTCCAAATATGTTTATAGGGCTATAGTTAACCATGTATAAGGGGCAATTTTGAAATCGAATACCTTAACAACAACCGATCCAAGTATAGATATATTATATATGTTTGACACGAGGATAATGAGGGGAATCTAAAAATTGCAAAATATACAGGATGTTCATATTTTATGTAACTATACAGGGTGTCTTATTTAGGTCATACCAATTACTATCTCCGAAGCGGTATAAGCTACGAGGAAGATAAATTTAGAGAAAACATACCATTTTCAAATCCTATTTATAATCTATTTACAGAGGTTGCAAAATCTTCATGTTTTAGATTCTTAATTATTTTTCCAAACAAAATGCCTAAAATTAAATTCCTAAATTTCTGGAAAAATATTAAAATTAGAATAAAACTTTAATAAGGTTAAATTGTGTAATAACATATGTTGATGTCTCAATTGATGTTTAAATGCATATAGTGGATACAAAATATAGTATTTAACTCGAGTATAATGACCGACAACTCTGACTTAGAACGCGGACTAGACTTTAACCTCGTGTATTTCAGTTCACGTTATACTCTCCTTCAGTAATATACTATGCAAATCAATTGTGCAAAAATAATATAAAATATACATACCTGGAATAACTAAGCAAGGAACTGCTGTTGGTTTTAGGCCTCATCTGCCTGGTACGACATCGGCAGGAAATGTGTTTCACAAACAAGAAACCAATCGTACATTTCCTCTCGACTATACCTCTAATTATGAGGTTTTATTCGTTCCAATCAGGCGGTTAATAAATCGGGAAACTTTCTTTTACTTGGAAAGCGATATCGCTTTCATTCCCGATTTTTGCACCCCAAAATACAAGGTTTTACTTTCGATGTTTGTTGTTGAAAAAGTTGATCATTACTGAAATTACTAGTACCAAAGGCGACAATGCTAATTAATAACTCTTGTCAATAAAAACTCTTCGAAAAAAATTGTACTATAAATTACATAGAACAGCCAAACACAACGTCAAACTTCAACTGCAAAATTTCAAATATAAAATGGCTGGGCGCCAAAGAGCACTATCATTGCAGGACATATGATTTTGCCGCAGAGCCCTCTCCGGTCCAAGTACCCGAACCTAATAGCTAAAGAACCACACCCTTTAGTGATTTTACTAAAAAATTTCGGTGTACTGTGATTACAACTTAATCAAAATGTGGCCTCGCGGCGCGCTTATATAGCCTTTAGAAAAGGACGGAAAACTGTTTTTCAAATATCTTTAACGTTTCCCTCAATGACGCGTACAGTTGAAAAGAATTTTAGCACACATACCCCGGATTGCATAGAACTTAATTGCTCTTTAGAGTATTTAATCGAGTTTCCGGATTTGACAAGTTGCTTACAGAAATCTAGAAACTCGTTGCTAAATTTGACATTCCGTTAAACATTCTAAACTTTAATTGAGCTTTCTGCACCCGGTCATTAGTCGCGTAAAAACTTGGCTGAGTTCCACAATGAGCGAAAACCGATTAAGTGGCTTATGCATGTTAAGCGTACGTAGAAATCACGGTATTATTAGAGACAAAACTATTTTAGATTTATACAAACATTTTGTGAGAACCAAAGAAGGGTTCAATTTTTGCACAGCGATTAACATATAATATATGTTCATGGTATTTCAACATTTAGTATTTTACAATTTTCTTTTGCAAAATACAAACTACTGCATCAAATAGGTGTATAGGTAAGATTATATAATGATAATAGTTTTCTTGAAATATTTATTTGTTTAGTTTTATTTATAATTATCGACTAAACATACTTATATAATACTTATACATATATAAAAATTTTTGTATTTTGTGTGTGATATGGGTTGACATATTTTGTTTTGTTTGTTTTATTGGTTACTTACTATAAGTATTATAATCTTGTTTCTATCTTACTCTAATACATTTGCTTTAATCGATTAGTAAAATCTTTTTTTTTATATTTTTTGCTACATTTTTGGCACATTTAACTAACGTTTTCAAGTTTTTGGCTAACCATCGGGTGAGGACTTTTTTGTTTCCATTAGTGATTGAGAATCGAAGACTTTTTCGATCATCGGAGTCTACGCCTATGATCGGGAGATTGGCTGTAGTAAAAAATTAACAGAAGCCACCCTTTCAATGGGGCTTGGATCTACTACATCCGGGGAAAGGTAGTGCAGTTCGGGTAGTTACTATAAAGTCCTCCCGTGGTACGATGCAACGGCCAGTAGTGAAACTTAATTAATTGACTTTGTCAATTTATTATTTTGTGTTCAGAATTTTTCTTTTCTTTAAGGGTTAATCTTAAGTGTTAAATCCAGATTTTGTTTATCTAAAAAAAAACAGTGTTTGATTATGGTGGGTGGGATGTTATATTCATTTTTTAAAAATAAAATTGGTGTCAAAAGGAAAGGTTAAGCCTCTAGTTACAGGCATTTGCATTATTTAGTTCTAAATTTAACAGAAGTCTTTTTTACCTAAAAAAAATACCCATAAGGTTACCTATATATGGCACAGAAAAGAGAGGACGAGTTCATATTGCGCGGAAAAGTTGGGCGATGTTAGAATATACCACGACAGCGAGATGCCGTGAAAATGCCAAGTGACAGTCTTTTAAAAATTTAGTTTTGTTATAAATATTGTCTTGTCAGACATTAAGTTTCACCGGTTGGAATCGGAGTGCCTTACTTTGATAGTACATCCCTAGAATATATAGAAGTATCCAATTGAAACAAAAAAGGGCCCCTAATGCCGGCGAAGCAATCCACTGCTGAGTGCCATTTTCTTTTCGTGACTTGTGGGTAAACGGGATTTATTTATATTATTTATATACCTTGTCTATAATAGGCTAAATAAAAATGTGTGTATTTAAATTTTTTTAAAGTATATATATATATATATATATATATATATATTCTACATAAAAAGAACTAGCCTTTAGTTCAAAAAGCTGCAGCGAAACTGTAGAGGGTTATTGTGTTTATGTGAAACTTTCCTTAATATTGCATTGCATGTTCGTCAAAAATAAAAAAATACCCGGAGAAACAACGATTTTCTTTATGTATCAGAAGGAAGGAGGAGGACCCTGTAAAGAATATTTACACTGAAAAACAATGCGTCAAGTTAAAAGCAAATCGTTTACCTTAAGTTAAGGGATGCAACAGGCTTCGCCGGACCATTATATTGTCACAAAGGGAAAATAGACAATTACTGCCTTAGCAGACAACTAAAAGCCAGTTAAATAGTCTTTTGTGAACACTTTGTTTCTAAAACTTTATTTCACTAAATAGCACGAAGTGCCAAAAATAATATAGTAAAATGTTGACTTAACTCCAAGACGTTTGAATATTAAGGATCTTAGTTTTTGTGACGAGATTCTTTTTATAACAGATTCATTTCTTTTATAACAGTTCATTTATGGTGTCAACTGTATGAAAGAGAATTCTAATTATATAACTCCTTAAGTTCGGAAAATATCGGTTGACAGTTTTCCGATGTTTTGTTTTGAATCTCTGAATTCTTCTGTAGTTTTTTTCTAAAGCAGCAATTATGATGAGTTAAAGCGGAAATGACCAATGGTTGCTGATCACTTTTGGAGTTTGCAGGTTGTGAAACTTCAAGGTAAAAACTAACTTATTTACTTCTCTGATATCTTCATAGTTTATTTCTTGCAGTTTCAGATGTGACAAACGTTTTTGTTCTTGGTTTTTTTATTTTTGGAAGGTTATCTTAAGAGGGCATTTATCCATTTGGAAATTTTGGAATACAATTGACACCACTATATAAACTGGTCAACACTCGAAGCGTCCACCATAGGTTTTTACCTTACCTTCAAAGTTGTCAATCCTAAAAAGTATCATGCTGATCTTTATGAAATTGAACTTTTTGAATTGATTGCAGGACACAAAAAGAAGTGTTGTAAAATGGCCTAAAATGTTTGATGATTCTATCTTAACTAAAAACATGGGGTTTAATTCTTCATTCGATTTTTAAGGTCTAGGTCAAGTAATTTCACCGTTTTTTTTTCCTGTTTTATTTTTGTTGGCTATTGGATCCAATTATTTTTACGTTTACCACATTACTGCAAGTGTCCGCATTAAAATTGGCTTGGAACATTTTATATATTTTAATTTGATCATTTTTCTAACTTTCTAAATATAGGAGTCGTGTTTTGCTATGCAGAGAAAATGATAACAGAGGAAGAAAGAGAATGAGAATAATCCAGAAATTATGAGAGATGGCAGGAAGGAACTTTTTTGTACAGGGTGTCCCATTTTGGGTACTTTTGCGGGGTATCTCCTTCATTTTTATAGATAGAAAGTTGAGGTTTTCGCGACAATCTGCTACTTTTCCGTAAAACTAAAGATGCCGTTAACAAAATTTTTATAGCCCTTTTAGTTAGACAAATTTTATAGTCTATAAATATACAGGGTGTCCCATTTAAAAAAATAAAGTCGGATTCGATAACTTTTTGACCTGACCCTGTATACTAATTCCGGTGGAATTGAGTTCTATGGAAAAAGTTATAAGAAACAGTTTTCACATTTTCGCTAAGTTATCTGATAGTTGAGATACGAGGGGTGCCTAAAAATGCAACATTTTCAATTTAGCCCTGTACCTTAAAAACTAAAAAGGCTATGATAATTTTGTTAACGGCATCTTTAGTTTTACGAAAAAGTAGCACGCTGTCGCGAAAAACGCAACTTTCTATCTATAACGGAAATACCTCGCAAAAGTACACAAAATGGGACACCCTGTACACAAGACTATGATTGCTGCGAATTATTTAAAAAGGTTTCTGCAAAGGTTGTTTTTCCTTTTGCAGAAACTTTTTGTTTGTAATGACATAGCGAGGACCCACAAGGCGCGCATTGTCAAGGAGTTCTTAAGCAAAAACAATATTGAGAGAATGGAATGGCCTGCCAGGTCTCCAGATCTGAATCCAATTGAGCATGTCTGGAGCAGAATGAAATTGCTGCGTGACAATGAGATAGTGATTGTAAAAGGTTTAGTGAATGTCAGGCATATATGGGAAGCTATTCATCTGGATATCACTGAGAGCTTAGCCGCGTTTAGTTGAATAGGTTCTTTATTAGTCTATGGGGTTGGTCCAAATCACTATAATTCTTTTATTTTCCATTTATTGTTATTTAGTGTTTTGTTTAGTTAAGTTGTGAATTTTATTTGATCCTAAATATTGCTACTGAATACAATGGAATTATATACCAAAACTCATTCGTTAGATGATAAGAATCCTGCATATTCAAGTAATGTTGCTAATGACCTCTTAGGTAATAAGATGTTTTTAGTCGCCCGATATTTTCCTTTATGAAAAATGATGACTAAGCAATTTCGAAACAATCCCGAGACTAATGCACCTTAAACAAGAAAATTATAAATATCCTTATCCTATATGTTTATTTTATATAAAGTGTTGCAGGCAAAGTTTGGTGCGGACACTTGGGGTAACGTGGTAGACGTAAAAACAATTTGATCCAGTAGCTAACAAAAAACAATACAAGGTCTTGTTTAAAAAATATTTTCATCAAAAAATCGTATCTCTGGAAAAAAAGAGAATTTCAAAAATGGGTGAAATTACTTTTTTGGCATTTAATCCATAAAGATCGAAATAAGAATCAAACTGCATAATTTTGTTTCTTAACATGAAATCATAAAATGTTTTAGGTAATTTTACATCACTTTATTTTGAGCTCTGTATATCCCTATTATCTGATACTACACATTAAATGTATACCTCGATTGAAAGCCAAGTCACCAATCATTCCAAAAAGTTCAACTTCAGCAAGATCCGCATTATACTTTTTAAGACAGACAACCAAAAGTTTGGAAAGTTTTGAAAACTTAAAATTTAAACCCATATCGCATTCAATAGGTTCAGCGTTCGGAGCGTTACAGCAATCTAGGTCGCTTAAAGTTTTGTGGATTGCTTCTAAATAACAGGACCACTACCTACTTTTTACGGAGAAAACTTAGTTTACAAGGGATGGATTCTAAATTCTAGATACCTGCATATGGGCTGAGAGAATCCGTACGTTTTTTCTTCAAGTAGTTCTCCACTTCATTTTTGTGAAAATCTTTGATGCCGCACAGTAATGAATCGGCTTATTTTACCCTGATTAAGTAGGTATGTATTTTTTACAAGACGGCACTTCTCCGATTTTTCTGCAGAAATCAAAGAACCTTCGAGATCACTAGACGGGTAAGCGAAAGGAGATCAAAACATAAATTCAGTGGATTATTTTTACGGGGGTGTACATTGTTGTATTATGACGATAGTAATACAGCAGTTGGTAAAAAAATGAGGGTTGTGAACCAAGTAGATTGAACATTAAGCAATAATTTAAATTACAAATTTAATGGGGCGGGCAAAAAAATGTATACCGATGGTTAACATTTTGGAAATAAATTAAAATAGATATTTTTGTAATTAGTTGGGAGCCTGCAGAAACAGTATTTTAGGAACTAATTTTTTAAAGAAATATTTTGATAGTTTATATATTTAATGGTTTAATATTAGTGTTTTATTTAAATACATAAATAAACAATATTTGCTGCTAATCATTCTTTCCGTACTTTTTAAATTAATTTACGTTTCAGGAGAAAGTATTCCAATTAGAGTTTTTCTGGCTGGTTATGATTTAACTCCTACAATGAGGGATATAAACAAGAAATTTTCTGTAAGATATTTCTTAAATTTGGTTTTAATGGACACTGAGGACAGAAGATATTTTAAGCAGCAGGAAATTACATTGTGGAGGCGTGGTAAGTGTGTTTTTCCCAACTTCCATTATAATGATGAATTTAAAATATCTAAAAAAAAGATTAATGATATGTATAGAATATTATGCACGATGCTGATGCAGAATTGAAAAAAGTTTAAAAATTAAAAGATAGGTGATATATTTAAGAAACATTACTTTTATCGGCATTCGGCCTTTGGATTTTTTAGACCCTGTGTATCTAATTATATTTTTTGTTGCATAGTTTTTTTGACGCAAAAAATGTTGTACGTTGTAACGTTCTCCGCTATTTCGTTTATCTTCACCGTCGTTTATATCACTTTTACATCCAACAGGTGAATCTCGAGCACCACCTTAGAGTATGAAAGAAAAGAGTACACTATTATGATTATTTTAGGAGCCGAGATTACTTCATATTATAAACGCTCTTGCGCCTAGATTGTCAAATCTGCATTTTATTACTGTAACTGACTAAGAAAACTATAATCATAAAATCAAATTCATATGGGTAAATGAAATAAATATTTGGACAAAGATATCATAATTAGTATTTCGTCTATATATGTGTGCTTTAAAAAAAATTTTTAAGGCGCAATATGGCAACGTCGCCTAACCAGTAGTATGCAAATGTAAACACAAACGTAAAATCAGAAAGCGTATGCGTAAATGGATAACGGTTTGTATGTGTCAAATTTCTCGGCATCTAGCAGTATCGTTTTTAGTGCATTTTAAGTATTTTTTTTGTTGTTATAGTTAATACAGGCTTTATTTTTCCTTTTATATCCTTCATAAATGCTAGGTGTGTAAAAAATTTGATTTCATTTTTTCAAACAATACTTTCTATGAGTATAAATAAACAACGAGCCAGTGGCGTTTGGCCTAATCAACAACTGTTGATTTCGAAACCTATTTTTTTTAATACTTGTCATTTTCTTGTGTTTACAAATGAAATTGAAATACAGCAAACATAATAGTCATATTAAATATTTTTCCGCGTCTTTGTTCTTATATTTTTTTGTAGTTACCGAACAATGTTTAATTTTTTGCAAACCTATCCTAAATCAATAAAATAAAATTTATGCAGGCTGTACTGTAATATTTGCAAAATACTTTAAATATATGCAAATATCATATTAATTCTGTCGGTCTGTCTGTCAGTTCGCGACAGACGCTAAAAACTACTTACACGGTTGATTTCATATTTTGGTCCAAAATTAAAGCACATACCTGGTAGCATTTTGATAAAAATGAGTGAAATGTTAAAAAAATTATTATTAAAAAATTTATTACCCGATTTAACCCAATTTTTACCTAAAATTAAGTGTTACATAGAACTAGACTGGTAACATATTGGTACGAATTTGATGGCGGCCAAATAAAATGTTTTAAAAATCAGCGTAAAAAATAACTTCATTTTAGTTGACTTTTGCAAAAAAATTAAATGTGATATAGGGATAAACTGGCACGAATTCAACATGCCGGAACAAAATAGCGATTTTTAAAAAAAATCAGTCTTAAAACTAGATATATAACCAAGAAGAGATATATCTATTTATATTTTATCAAACATCACATTTGCTACTCTACGTGTGTTCTTGATCTATTTAGCTTCATAATCCAATATGATTTTCGCTGAAATAGTGTTGTCAGCAATATAGATACTTGTAAAGAATTTTTTCATATTTAAGTCTTTACTAAAGAAACTTTTGCATTTGTAGATGGATTTCCGCAAACAGAAATATTTTTTGTTTGTTAGGCAAATTATTATCATTAAATTAATTTGAAAGTTTTTTGTTTATGGTAATAATTACTACTCATTTATTTTTAACTCGTGTTGTAAAAATTTAGCCCAACAGTGGCAACGTGTCGCGCGCAAGTTTATTCGGCATGTTTCGCCGATATACGTCACAATCCGCAATATTAATTCATAAAAACTCCGTAGAGTACTTATTTTACGTTGTCCGTTGTTTTTTAAGTTGGAATTTGTACTTTTTGCGGACATTTAGTATGTTTTGTATTTTTTGGTGCGATAACTCTTTGAAAGTTCTTACAATGCTTCTCCAGTGTCAAGTTTGTGGAAAACTAGATACTCTTAAGTAGGAATTGTCCTGTTACATGTAGGTTAGGTTAAGGTTAGTACGCCACCCTTTCTGTAGCGTAGCATTTATTAGCATCTTTGAAATGAAATGAAATGAAATGCAAATGATGAGAAATTATGACTCTTCACAAGTCGTTTGTTGTGCAATTATAATACCTATGTTAGTAGATACAATTGTTAAGCTCTTTGATAAAATGTACTAGAATAAAAAAATTTAATATATTTTTTTATTTCGGGGCGGCCAGAGTTACAGGTCGACATATTAGTTATAAAATGTATTTGAGTCTGAGTCCGAGATAAAGAACTAGTGCAAGAGTCTATTGAATAATTCAAATGTTAAGCTCATTTTTAAAATACGGTAAGTATGAGATTTTGTTATGCTATTTTAGAATTTAGCGGTGCTGTTGGTGGTATATTTTAAAGAATTGCCAAAATCTAGGGTAATGTCATGTTTGTTATTTGCAACCAATTATTCGCTTTATTAATATTTTAGGCTACAATTTACTATATTATTTTCAATAATTTTAAATCAAAATTTATTTTTCTATAATTTTAATGTAAAGGCATCTTTTATTTGTTTGTTATTTGCAACTAATTATATGCTTTATTAATATTTTAAGGTAAAAATTACTATATTATTTCAAATAATTTTAAAGCAAAATTTATTTTTCTATAATTCTAAGGTAAATTATGCAAAGTATTTACCAGAAATACCGTTTTAGGAGAATTTAGCTTGAATGAACTCAAAAAAAAGTTAAACAATTGCAGGTTTTGCTATATTTAAACTTTAGCGTCCCTAGATGCCAAACAATATGTTTTCTCAATTAAATTTGTCTGTCTGTTGATCTGTCTGTCAGTTCGCGGCGTAGCTAAGAAGTACTTATCCGATTGACTTAAAATTTCGATCAAAAATTAAGGGTTGTATGAGGATGACCTGGTATTATTTTGGTAAAAATCCAATATGACGGAACAAAATGACGGCCTAGTGAAATGTTAAAAAAACCATTACTAAAAAGCAAATTATCCAGTTTATCTCAAATTTTTGCACAAAAACCAAGGAATCAACCTGAAATATTTTGGTATGAATCCAAGTCAGCAAAACAAAATGGTGATATAGAGATTAACTGATAAAATTGTAGTACGAATTCAAGAAGGAGAAACAAAACGGCGGCCAAATAAAATGTCTATAAAAACGATGTAAAAAATCTTCTTTTTCAATTGACTTATAATCTTGCAGCAAAATTAAATATGATACAGGAATTGACTGGTACGAATTGAAAATGACGATGTAAAATGGCGATCCTAAAAAATCGTAGTCTTTCCTTTTATTAGAAATAGTGCATTTTGTTCCATCATATTGGATTCCTATCAATATTTTACCGATTTCTATCTATGCCACACTCGATTTTTGAGAATAATTAAAAAAAAATCAATCAGTATTTCTTACATTGACACACACTGCCATTTTGTTGCATCATGTTGAATTTGAAATTAATCTAATGAGTGGTTTTATTATAGAGTGAGTAGGTTTTATGAATATGTGCCTCAAAAACTAATTTTTCAATTACTTTAAAATTATACCCATAAATCAAATGTGGCCGTATGTATACTATTAAATAAATATAAGCATTTTAATACAAAACATGTTAAAGTTGAATTTAATTTAAAATTTAAATCATCCCCAAAGACGAGCCGCTGCTGGCTCCAAAAACTCTCTGGTCGGAAATCTTCCATAGCGATCCTTGAAGTCGGGATTTTACCGTTCTCTCTCTCATATGTCTTTGTCTGTCACATGGGCAATGATTGATATACAACAAACTGGTATTTATGAATAAAAGGTTGTGCCTCTCATTACTTATCCGGTCCGCTAAAGTACCTACCAAAGATATTATTAAACGTGTTTGTGAAGTTATTTGTTTAGCGCTAACGGTGCCATTGTGGGAAATTAAAGCCGAGGATCTAAAATATATTCCTTTTAATTATTTAAGAAGGTTTGTCGAGTCAGTGGAAATAATTCAAATTTGGAAAAAGCTACCAAAACGCTATCGACCTGACAAGGAACTACAGTTAAACTTGCCGTGTACACTCACCATAATCAAGAGGGTGATTGTATAGATGGACCACCGCGATCTATAAAAAAGTGTTGTGGTGATGTGCAACAAATTACAGGAAGCTGTCAGAAAATTAAGTAAAGAATTTTACTTATTTTCATTTTTTTACTCTCAGGATTCTATGCAAAGTAGACCAGAATTGTGTCATTATTACGACCAACTATCTAGTGAATATGCGAGCACTGCATCTGCCTGTGACAAAAATTGTGAAACATTAGATTTAATACAACTTATACATGAAATAAAGGAATTGGGATTTGGTTATCACCTTAAATTGAAGGAATATGTTAAAGATTTAATTCTATTGAAAGACATTTTGAAAGAATTTTTAGTGTAAAGATGGAGGCAATTGTTACAGAAATGTATGAAGAGTTCATAATGTCTGCAGCCTGCTCTGAATATTATGCATTTGAAGGACAAGACAGTGAAGCTCAAAACATTATTGTGCATTTACATTATACAGAACTTGCAAAATTATGTAGACTCGCAGCTATGGCATGTATAGATTCTCTTAAAAGTAAAAATGAAAGAAAATTTATAGAAGAATTTAAAAAATTAGAGTTAAGCGAACATGTATTGTGTATAAGGAAATATTTAAAATATAAAACAAATATATTTTAAACAGTCGTTTTATTTCATAAAAAAAGAATTCTACAGATAAAAAACATTTGCTAATGCACAAACACAAGGAGTCTTCTTATGATAAAAGCAGCATGGTTCCAATTTCTGTAAAGCTGGTTGTTCATCAAATTCAATAACTGGCTTTAGAGAATATTTTCTTACAAACTCAGCCTTTTCTTCACCCTTGACGTAGACAAAGTTGGCTTTTTCAGATAAGTTTCTGATAATATCTCATTTTTTGATTAGCCAGATGGCGCTACTACATAGACTTGAAGGTAAATGATTTAAGGGAAATGGCTTTTTAAATATGTGATGACTGATTTTAAAGCCATCGTAAGCGGCCAATTCTATAACAATTTATTGTTCTCCACTTTAAATGTCTGAATATCTATAATGAGTCTCATATCTTTAAATATTGAAATTTTTTTATCATATTCACTCTTATTTGATATTCTTTAATTTGTTTCTTCAGATCTTGTAATTTGGTTTGAAAAATGATCAACTCATGCGTATAATCCATAATGAAGGAAAGTTGGTTGTGCTGTTTAACAATTTAACTTAGAGGATTATAGCTAAATATTTTATTGTGTAAAATAAGACAATAAACAGAGGTATTTTTTTTAAATATTCTTATTTGTTTTGAATTCAACACTCATAACTACAGAACCACTTTGAAGCGATTCCTTCTGATGAGAACAATCAATGTGTGAAATGGTTGAAGTTGACTTAAATTTTTCAGGTGTAAATATTGGTTTATTTGTCAATCCATAGTAAGAATTTCTAAAATTAGCAAACATTTCACATAGAGCAGAAAATTTGTTGTCCTTAAAAGTTAAATATAAATCATGATATGGATATCTCTCAGAATTTAGAAAAATTCTTATGTTTGTAAGATCAACATTAACAAACCACCCAGCATTTTGAAGTTTGACGCTTTCATTGTTATTAAAATACAGATATCCTTTTAATGTTGATGTTAAACCAACATTTCTTACAGAGTCTATAGTTACTCAAATTAATTCATAACGTATCTCTCGAAACAAAAACGCAATACCATTGTTTACAAATCTCATGTTTCCTTCAGAGTTTGCTAGAGTTCCTTCTATGTATAGAAGACTTTCTGACGGTAATGTGTATGTGTCTAGTTCTTGGATTGGAATACGTATTTCATCATTATAATCAAATTTTGAAGATATGAATGGCTGATCGGTATGCAATTCGGAAGATATGATTGAATTGTCAACGTAAAGTTTTTCATTCACGTTTAAGATATCCATTAATTTAGAACTTTAAAACCTAACAATTGAAGAAATTGACGGTTTTCTGTTAACTGTCTAATGTTCTTAGAACTACTAATTTTGTGGTTACGCTCTCCTTTTTTATAGGATTTTCTAACTGCAATAGGTTGAATTTTGAATGGTCTGTAGATTAGTTTTCAAATGCAATCTGACAGTTATAGTTTCGTTTCTGCAATTTATAAGGTCGCCGTTCTGATCTACAATTCCAATTCTTACTGTAATGTTGTTGATTGTTTGAACGCTGACAGGAAAGTATAATATAGGCCATGGAGATTCTACTATTTTATACCCAGGTGATGCGATAGGAAAAAATTGATGAATTATGTATAACTGGTTTGCCATTGTTAAAAGATCCAACACAAATGTTACAATCTACACAAATGGCGTTAACCTTAGACATGTTTACAACTTCATCGGATTCATCCCATACATTTGCTTTAACCTTCCGTTTTTTAAAACCTAACAGACTTCTTATTAAATCATCTTTGGTGAAATCAATTTCTAGACCACATTCAATATTATATTTTAATGTATTAAGATTCGGTCGTCGATTAAAATATGGTGGAGTTAGTTTAAAAGCAATAAACATTTTTATAATATTTTCCATATCAATAATATCATAAGTTCCATCAGGAATAATAATTTCCTTATTACCTATATAAATTTTGTTTTTTCCCTTTTGTATATTAGGAATACTCATAAAAGTTTCAAAATCTGCCAACCCTAATAAATATTGCTTTCCATCATCCAAATAGATAGGAGGATTAAAATCAGATGATAAAGTAGAAGAATTCCCTGTCAGTGTAAACATTGTAGACATTTTGCTAAAATTTTAAGAAAAGCTGTAAATAGTTTATTTCGTGTACTTATATAGAAAACTAAGAGCTAGCTGTCCACAATTATAATCGCTAAACTTTTGCTTGACATCGTAGGTGTAATAAACATTTGCTTTCCCCTCTCTAGAGGCGGTTTTAGGTTTCCATAACTGTCAAAATATACAAATTTTTTTTTATTTTTTTTATGTAAGCCACTCAGTGAGAACCATCATTTTTTTTACTATCCAAATTGACAATACCGCTTTCTTTATCGTTAATTTTGGAAGATTGTCACGCATAAAAACACCTATAAAATTCTTAATTTCGAGAAGTTTAGCATGCTTTATTAAATCAATATTAGTTAAAGCTCTTTGCGAAAATTTTATTTCAGCTTTTTTTATCGTTTTCCTTACTGAACCGCCTTTATAAGGTTTTATAAATAATCGCTTTCCTTTTTTAAATGGTTTTATAAATAAACCTTTTCCGGCTCCAACATTTTCCAAAGCTTTGTTATGACGCTGAGTTTCTTCTAGCAGTTGTCTTGATGCTTTTACATTATTAACAGCTTTGGCTATTCCTGCTGCACCACCCTCCAAAGCACCGAGGGCTCCCAAAATTGGAAGCAAGAGTGGTAAAAATCCTCCTATTTTCTTCGCAGTTTTTATAATGCGCTTGTTCTTAATTCTAAGTTTACCACCCTTAGACCGTTTTACACCCATGCCAAACTTTTTTTCCTTTCATAATTCCTGTAACCATCAAAGCCGCAGTTTTCTCACCAAATGAAGAATCTTTTGCTTTTACTCCTTGCCAAGCTTTCTCTGCTAGAATCTTATCAGCCTCGTGACTTTTTGATAAATCGTTAGATTGTGAGTATGCAATGTCTTGATCTTTACAAGCAGCGTTTAAAGGGTTTATACCAATATCTCAAATTCTAACGAGGTATGGGCAGTTCAATAGGTAGATTATTAATTAATTTATTTACTACTCCCGAACCTTCCTTCTTGCCTTTCTTTTTGGTTCTAACCAAGTGAATATTGTGTATGATCATTATGTAGTTTTTAAACTAAGAAAATCCTGTGCATCTTCTTTAAATATCTTAACAATACAGCAAAAGGGACAACAAATAACAACAAAACAGACACATAATACAGCAAAAGAGACACATACACCAAAAAAAAACAAATAATAACAAAACAGACAAACAATATTTCTTAACACCCAAAGTCAGTTACTGTTAATGATGTGGAGTGAAAAACAAGCTTTTTCCCTAGCAGTAAAAAACCATGATGACAAAAGTTTGAACAAGTTTGAACATTTAGAAAACATGGTCATTTCTTTGGTGGTGATTCAAAGAGATGTCTTTGTGTAGGGATGTCGGGCTCAGGGAAAACGAACTCCATTCTAACGTTACTTGAACATCCAAACGGAGCTAGATTCGAAAATGTTTATTTATACTCAAAATCACTTCATCAGTCCAAATATGAGTATTTAAGAAAATTATTAAAACCAATCAAGGAGATTGGTTATTATGAATATGATAATGATGAAAGTATTATATCATCTCACTATCAAACCAAATTCAGTTATTATATACGATATTCCGTATCAAACTATAAGGGATTATTTTACATTTGGTAGGCATAAAAATAAGGACTGCTTTTTTATTTTTCAAGGTTATTCATCAATTCTCAAGAGGCTTGTACTTGATCTTACTTGTTATGTATATAGGGTTATTCAGGCAACCCGTTCATTAAAAATTTTTGATGATGCCATGTAGATAAAAATTTCAAATTTTGGGATTAAGGTAAGGTCAAGGGGTACTTCTTTTTTGAAATATTTTCAGCTTCCTGTCACTTCCTGTTTAACCGGAAGTTGGTATCAACTTGCTTATTTTAAATGGAACACCCTGTATTTTATGTAGCATGTCCTATACCTAGGTTCAAGCGTTCTTAAGATACTTGACCTTGAACCAAAAATGAGCCTTCGGGGTACCAAATTTTAAAATCTCATATTTTTGTAAGTTTTGAAGATATAATCGTCATATTTTGCAGACGATCGGTAAATAATCTTAGGTTTCTATTTTTTTTATTGAATTTGTCTATTTTATACAGGATGTCCTAAATTCAGCGGCAAACATTCACATTTTCAAAGTCGCTAAAGTCCGTTTTTTTTTAAATGGGACACCCTATAACTTTCTGCACTATCAAATGTAGAATTTAATTTTCTATCGAACTGTATTAAGGTTCCCTATACCTATTCCTAACCATTTTCGAAATAATCAGGTTTTTATTAAACTATCATATGTATTTGCTAAATGCTTACACTTTCCCGTAGTAAGCCATGGAAAAACAATTGTTGTGCTTTTCTATTCAACATGACAGCTGATTTGAAACTTTTGAATTAAAATAAAATAACACTCAAAAGCTGATATTCTTAATTTATTTTATATTCGCGGAGAATGTTACAAAATATTGGAGAGAACGTGCCATGTTTTTAATGAAAAACATCCTCATTTATCGCCAATGAACAAGAGAAAATTGAAGAGGATTAAAACGAAATTTTTTCGTTTCGGAAAAGTTAAAGTTATAAAAAATGTAATAAATTGTTTACATTATTTTTAACCATATCTACTAAGTTCGAGACTGTTCTAAACTTGTTTTAGTGAACTTGAAAATTATAGCAATCTAACAATCAACAATAAATAAATAAAATAATAAAATTGAATTATAACAAATGTTCTATATGCTGTCCGTTCATTTAAAGACACATTTCAATTCTTCTTTGTACAGTTGCTGTGGCCCGTTAAATTTGTCCGTTTTCTAATTCGGCAAAAGCTGTTCGTATCCTGTCCAGTAAATCTTGTTGGTTATTTACTGGGGAAGCATAGACTTTACCTTTGATAAATCCCCATAAATAAAAGTCTATGGGTGTTAAATCAGGCGATCGCGGGGGCCATCTCTAAGGGCCATTGGGACCAATCCAGCGATCTCCAAAAATTCGAGATAATTGGAGATAAACTGCAGAGGAATTATGTGCTGGTGCCCCATCTAATTGATACCAATAATTTTGCAGCTCACTAATAGGAATTTCTTCTATAAATTCAGAAACCGTCCCTCGTAGAATTTCCAAATACTTATCACTGTTTAAATTGTCTTCATAAATACAGTGCCGCTCCTGATCATTTAATACTATACCGAAAACATTGAAGCTAAACCTCTCTTGAGAACGCGTTTCGCGTAAAGCGTGCGGATTTTCTGCTGCCCAGAAACGTTCGTTTCTTCTATTTGTTATTCCTTCTCTAGAAAATTTCGCTTCATCAGTCCAAAATATTTTTGAAAGGAATTGAGGGTCCTCTTGAATTTTCAAAAACGTGAATTAGCAAAATTCTACTCGTCGGACGTCATCACCAGGTCTCAAGGCTTGCACGTTTTGGAAGGAATAAGGGTGCATATGATGTTCGCTCAAGATTCTTTGGACAGATGAAGAAATTCCCAAATCGTTTTCTGCAGACGGTATTGAACTTTGCGGGTTTGCGTGGAAATAAGCTAATGTGTTTATTGCGTTATCCTCGGCATTTGTCACTGGTTTCGGAACATTTTTTGTAACTTTAACCTTGCCAAAACGCAAAAAGTTCGTTTTAATCCTCTTGAATTTTGACTTGTTCATTGGCGGCAAATCAGGGTGGCGTTTATTAAACACACGACACGTTCTCTCCAACATTTTATAACATTCTCTATGAATATAAAATAGATTGAGAATATCAGCGTTTGAGTATTCTTCCATTTCGATTTAGAAGATTTAGTTTATCACTGACAGCTTTCGATAAATAACGCATACTAATCATCTGTCATATTGGATATTGGATCTCAATTGTTTTTCCATGGCTCACCATTGGAACATGTAAACATTTAAGCAAATACATACGATATTTTTATAAAACCCATTTCGAAAATGGTTACGAATAGGTATAGGGAACCTTAATACAGTTCGATAGAAAATGAAATTCTACATTTGATAGCGCATAAAGTTATAGGGTGTCCCATTTAAAAAAACGGACTTTAGTGGTTTTGGAAATGTGAATGTTTGCCGCTGAATTTAGGACACCCTGTATAAAAATAGACACATTCAATAAAAAAAAATAGAAACCTAAGATTATTTACCGATCGTCTGCAAAATATGAAGATTATATCTTCAAAACTTACAAAAATATGAGATTTTAAAATTTGGTACCTCAAAGGCTCATTTTCAGTTCAAGGTCAAATATCTTAAGAACGCTTGAACCTAGGTATAGGACATGCTACATAAAATAGCATTAAAATTCTCCGTAGAATCCAAAAATATCATAAAATACAGGGTGTTCCATTTAAAATAAGCAAGTTGATACCAACTTCCGGTTAAACCGGAAGTGACAGGAAGTTGAAAATATTTCAAAAAAGAAGTACCCCTTGACCTTACCTTAATCCCAAAATTTGAAATTTTTATCTAAATGGCATCATCAAAAACTTTTAATGAACGGGTTGCGTGAATAACCCTGTATAATGACCATTGCATCCATCATGGACATGACATTTGATGAATGTAAAGCCCTCTGTGAACACTGTTGGAAGGAAGAATGCGGTTTTGTTGTAATCGATAAAAACTGCTTTAAATTCTGCCAGATATAGAAACAAGTTTGATTCCTTTTTACAATTATAAACATGGATGAACAATTAGCAAGAGAGCTAGTTAAATCAAGAAGAGCAGTAAAACAAAAATACCAAACTTACAGTCGAAAGCCTTAACGACACAAAGCCATTTAGAGAAATCATATCAACCGATAACACAACCATTACAGCAACTAATTTACACTATTGCAAAACCAGAACCAATCGATCAAAAAGAAGAACTTCGTACTTTATAGGAATTTTACAGTACTTCCACTCCAACAACAATTAAAGAAAAACCGGGAAGACACTTATTTTACCAGCTGAAATACCTTAATTTTTTGATAGAAGCATTCGCATATCGCAGAAATCATGATCCCAATGAGCAGGTTCAAGGAAACGGTTCAGTCAAATATGTGACTATTATAGGACCATACTTGCAAGCAAAAGGCGTAACAAAAACCACTTACTAACTTATTCTATATACTGCCTATTCCTTCAAAAGATGACTCAGAATTTTTTACAATAATGCCAAATATTAATTATATACTCCAAAATAAAAACGAGGGTTCAATAAAGCCTCTATTCGACAAGTGCACTAAAGGTAAATGGTATCATTGTCCGAAAAACAACCTAGCTATTACAGAGCACTTTGCGAAGAAAATATTCTAGTCAATCAAAATTCAAGTAATTGCGTTTTGGCCAAACTTAAAATACCCGAAAATCACATTGAACAAATTTTTGAAATAAACCAGTATCTTGCAGTCTTTCCAATAGAGGAAAAAATCGACGTCGAATGCAAAAAGTCAATAGACACATATTCGCTTAAAGGGATTTTCCTTATCAAAAAAGACGTTTGCAAAATATCGTTTAGGGGCAAAGAAATTTCATTCCAAGAAGCCAGTCACGGAAAACCTTTAATTATCGACTTTAACCTTCAATTAGGAAAACAAAAACATGCTAGCCCAAAATTTGAAATAGACCTTAAAAAATTAGATTTTAAGGGTATACCTGCAAATACTATTATACCAACTGCGGATGAAGAACCAGTCCAACTTCGCATTCCCAGCATCTGGACAATCATTCTATATATTTCGATAATAGCCGCTATTATATACTTGGTATTAAAATGGAAGAAAAGAAGAAACCCAGCCGTGGTACAAGAAGCCAAGTCAGAAGAAGTAGGAAAGAAAATCAGCCTCCCAGAGGATGCTTCCTTCTAAGGGTGGAGGAGTTATGGGACACCTTATCCGTGTTATTATAATAACCTTCATCGTTCTCACGTAGGCAAGCCAACCTTGAGCCAGGGGACAAGGAACATCAGCGTTTTCCGTCGCCGAGGTGCCTTTTGCGTGTGAACCAAGTAGTTTAGTTTAGAATCAGATCTTGAACTAAGATTAATTTTTGAAATAAAAATTGGTTTTTAAAAACGGGTGTTACAGAGTTTAATATTTAAGTTATATATGTATATGTATGTATATATATATATATATATATATATATATATATATATATATATATATATATATATTTTTTAAAGCTTACAATTTATAAATTGAAAAGTGAATTGAAACAAAAAAAACTTTAATTGACCTTTCGCCTGTTCCATTTAACACCAGCAAAAAATCTAATAGAAGCATTTACAAGACCTAAGGCTCCATATTGTCAAACGAGACAGAGACTTGGGTTGAAGATTTTGAAACTTAACAAAACAGACACTGACTATGTATATTGGGATAACATCAACGAACTTGTTGATATACTACGACTTTTAATGGCATCTGTCGAAGTAGGACATACAAATCACAATAATGAAATAGTTTCAATTATTGAAGAACTACAAGAAGCCAAAATAATTCTATAAATAAAAGTCATTGAAAAAAATCAACAGTTGTATAATAGATATTCAATATGTTGGTGAATAAATTCATATTCTAAATGCCAATCAAGATTTATATTATTTTTCTATCCTTCCCATGGTTCTCGGACATTCTACGAAAACCATAAACCTCTCGAATGGCGAAAAAAGACGTTGTTATACCATTAGCGGTGATGATATTACCTTATCGTTTGCATTCCTAGAAGCAGAAGTGACAAAAGTTCACTGTAGTAAAGAAATAGATTTTATCATAAATAACAATATATTTAGTTCGATTGAACTATTAGGTCATAAACTCGCTAATGCTGATAATATTTCTGTTGTAAGATCGCCCAAACATTCCTCGTCACCTGGATCGCTTTATGCAGGATTAGTTTTTGCAGCCCTATTTAAAATTTAATAAAGGATATAGATATATTTTAGTGGTTATCAATACTTTTTCTAAATTCGTTTGGGCACTACCTGTTAAAACAAAAACTGGTGAAGAGGTGGTTGCTGCAATGGGAAAAATTCTCAAAGGCTTAAAAGGAGCTAATAAACATCTGCAAGGCGTCCCAAAAAAATATACAAACAGATAAAGGAACAGAATTTTATTCCAAAGGTTTTAAGAAGCTCATAAAACAGTTTAAAATCAATCACTGTAGCACTTTTTCTAATTTGAAAGCAAGTATCGTTGAGCGAGCAAACCGAATAATAAAAAATAGAATATGGAAAAAATTTAGTTTACAAGGGAATTATAAATGTGTAGATATATTGCCTGAAATTGTTAGGGAGTAATAATACAGTGCACTCTACAATTGGTAAAAAACCTAATGCTGTTAATAAAGGAAATGAAAAAAGTATATTAAAATCTTCTTTTACTCATATGAAAACTAATCAAATTAAATTTTTAGAATAAAAAAGTTTCAACTCACAAATTCCACAACATATTTACTTAAAAGTTAAACATTCAGACATATATTTAATGGAAAAAATTGTAAGAAGAAGGGGAAGTAAGATGTTAGTTACATGGCTTGGATTAGACAAAACACATAATTCATGGATATTAAAAAAGGATATGTTGTAAAATATTTTTTAATAAAAACACATATTTTATTAATATTGTCTTAATTCATAATTCTGTTTAACATATTTTCCAATACAGGTTTAAAAATGATTTCACATAAATGAATCAGTCTTTTAAAATGTTATTGGTCTAGAAATTCTTGAGGCAGCATCCGAAATTTTCTATATGCAAACTTCCATGCATGCATCGTATAAAGTTGTTTTGTCTTTGTTTGGATGCATTAGTAATATTTCTAACAGTACAAACATTTTCACTGTTGGGATTTTCTTTTGGAGAGAAAGGTCGCAAAATAGGCTACCTTTAAAAATGTCGAAGTAACTCTTAAATTTCGGTTTTTGTAGAATATTTAATCTGTATTCGATTAAAGGTATTTGTTCCCATAATCTGCACACAGTTTCATTTCCAAAACATACGTAATCATCATTTTTTGTGATCCTCACTATTGGCATTTCACCAAATTTCTCAAAAATAATGTATATATTTTTCAAAAATATAGTTTCTTGAAAAGCGTTGGACGAAAAAAAATAGTTTGTTATTACACCATGATATTTTAGTAGGTCCTTCCAGTCATCTTCACTTTGAACAATGGACTGGGTCTTATTTCCACCAAATTCAATACATGGAGAAAAATCAGTTTCTAAACACAAACCTATTTTCACAAACTTTGAGTTACAATTATTTAAAGGGTACTGTTTAGAATTCACTATGGTATGTTTTATATGTGTATGGATGCTTTAAATACATTGGACGTTACGCTCTGTTGGATGAACATCATAAGAAAGTAGAATATAAGACTAACTTAATGATTTGCAACACATTTTTATAGCATACTATCCCCACCACTAAAGTGGAGGAGATTACTTAATTTTGGAGGGGATAAAATAAATACACAAAAAAATTGAAACAATAAAATTTGTATTTCATATTTTTTAAATAAATCACAAAAGCAATGTAAGATGAAATAATTGATATTAAAGTGAGAAAAAAGAAAATCATATAAAAATATATATAATTATAATTATCTTTTTTATGAACAAATTTTATCCATTCTGAATAAATAACAGGTTTTTTATCAAAGAAATATTTAATCTTCATAAAAGTATTAACATTTAAGACATTTTCTGTAATATTATAAGTAAAAAGTGTGAATTTCCAGCTATGTAAACCATTCTCATTTGCTTATAACAATCAGTTTCATTTTTATTCTTATTGATGCACACGTCGGCTCTAATTGTATTAGGAATATGATTAACATATAATCTGCCAACAAGGGAGACTAATACGATTAATGAAGTAGCAGTCATTGTTCTAAAAAAACTAAACAATACTGTTTGTTACAACTTTTTATATATCCGTAAAATTTCCTTTAACAATTTCCAAACTAGATAATAATTATTTATAACTCTTCGTGAGAACGAGCTTTAAAATTTTAAATTCAACTCTTTGTGGTAGTCTCTTCTAAAAGTCTTTTTTTAGCTTTCGGCTCATTTTCAGGTTGTAAAATAGATAAACTTTCAATCATTAATTTTATATGGACAATATCTTTGTGACTCCATGCTAGAGTTTTTGTGGTATTTGAAATACGATATCTTTTATCATCATCATGATTTGATAAGGCTAGTTTGTTTATCAAATTTGTATAAATATTGTGGAGATGTGACTTAAAAACATACATTGTGCAGAATACTTTTTTATCTTTTCCACAACATCTTTGTAATCTGATAAATTTAATTGTTTTTTTTTACGGCACATTTACCAATGCCTTTTGCTTTTTTATCTAAACTATCTTTGTCTTTTATACGTATGCCTTAACACCGGTACCAAAAAAACTTTCTAAAGGTACACCTTTATATTCATCCTTAAATTTACCAACCACTGATGTGCATATCGGCATATTATGAACATTTGGTTTAGGATAGTTAGAGGTATCAAATTGATACAGATTTTGCTTCATATCTTCATAAAAATGTTCTGTCTCAATTTCTAGTATTAAAAAAATCATTGTACAATAAACTTACATTATCGCCATATTTTAATTTTAATATCCGTAATAAAAGTCATACATTAAAGTTTTTGCAATATCCAATATACTCAATCCAACATAAATCGGTTTATTATATTCGATACAAATATTTTTAAGTCGAATAGCTACTAAGTTTTCCGAAAATTTTTTTAAATCTTTGAGTTGAGGTTTTGCAATTAATTTTTCAGCACTTAATTTGTTTCGCACTCCCCTCCCATTGAGTTACTAACTTAATATCTACTCGGTTATCAACATTCTCCATAGTTTTTCCAAAAATTCTGTTATTTCCCAATTTGTACGAATTTTTTTCAAATTGGTTTTTGGAAGCATTTCGTAATTAGTATTCAAATCAATATATTTAGCTAACCATGGAGATTGTGTAAATTAAATTCCTCGATGTATTTTGAGAAGTTTAAGTCCAAACTTTAAGCTTTGTTTCAAAGCACGATAATGAATAACATAATTATACTTAATACTTATTGTTTAAATTGGGAATTAGTTTAAAATATTTTGAAATTGGTGGTTTAAATTGTTCGGGACAGAGCGGAAAGTCGTTATGGCTTTCATGTAAATTCTGAGGATATTCTAAATCAACTTCAAATGCATAGCCCGTAGATGATGTATCTGAAAGATTTAAAATATTAATTTCATTTATTTCAGTGATTTCATCCTCAGATAGCCAAACAAAGTTCTATTCTGGCAAGTACTGTTTCATTGTAAAACCATACACATTTGTTGCATCTAAATAGGCAATTTATTTTGTTGGATATTTAGGATTAAAATTATCAAAAAAAGGATTTTTTGCCTCCGATTTTCGAGCTGAACAAGTGCTAACTCCACCACGAACTCCGTTTTTGAAGAAATGAAGCATATCTGGATCAGTCAATAATTGTAATTCTACATTTGTAAATTTCCTCATAGCGTCCCACAACATGGAAGGATTCGTTACATAGTTGACAGTTGACTACTAATATTTTCATCAGTTAAATCATTATAAAATTTATCAACTGTAGTATTCATCATCCAACTTTTCGTGAGAATCAATATATGAATAACGAATAACTCCTTTTTACTTAATATATTTAAATTGCTCTGGGTCTAAAAAATGTTTCTTAATTTCAAGACATTGAGAATTGTCTAAAATATTAGATAGTGATTCGGGAGATTCTGGTAGAAACTGAAATGAGTCTAAATCATAAATTTAGGTAAACTGTCTTTATTTTTAGGGTCATAGGTTTCTACTATATTTTTTGCGAAAAGAGATATATTTTTCTTTATTTTGAGCAGTAACGCTAATTGATTCTTTGTTATTACATAATGACTTAATAAATAGGTGGGAATCGTAATTTTTTAGATTATGAAAATTATGGAAATGTAAGTTGGGGGTATGAAATGTAAATTACAAATGGAATGAGCTACGCCACTATAGTTACCACTAAAATGACAGTGATTCATACATTTTTTAAATTTCCGTCCGAAAAAGGTTTTTCACATATATAGCACATAAATGCATTGTGACATTCTTTTTGTTGCAAACTTCTTAACTTAATCATCGGCTTTTGATTTATAAAATAATTGTCATAAAGTTTTTTCACATCTTGTTCAACATATTCAATAAACTTTACAACAGAATCAGTTCCACGATAAAGTTTTAAGGGTGTGAGATTTTCATCGAATGAAGATTTAATGTAATAAGCGAACGAATATCGAACGCGTTCAGCAGTTTTTACTGTATAGAAGGTTGTAGGGTCAAGGTTTTTGTTTTTTTTTTTAAATCACTCGAAATCAGCATAAATATAAAAGGCGCTTTATACTGTTTTTTAATATTTTGAAACTTTAATATGTTTTCTGGAATTTGATTTCCAGACTTGTCTAAAATAAGTTCATATGAAGGATATTCAATTCGCACAGATGTGCAATCATATTCTAAGTGCCTTTTAATTTCGCATATGGACTAAAATGTTGTAAACATTCATCACACAATTGTTTTTACATTTCTTTTTTGACTGTTGTTTAAAAGGTAATTTAGATAAATCTTTAATCTAGCAATAATGACTTACCGTCGTCAGAAGTATTTAATAGTAGATTGATATGTAAATTCTTTTTATCTTTATTATAGTGCAATGGTACTATAATCTCATTTACATATACACCATTTCTTAAAAATTTTTCAACCCCGTAAACATTTATTGATAAATTATTTTTGTTTTCAAAATTTCTTATCTGTTCTAATTTTACGGAAAAATGTATACCTGTGAGATCAGAGATAGTTCTGCAGTCCGGGTACGATGAAATTTTTCTAGGGTCATCTGAAGGTTTATATACTGCTGATATAACGGCATATGCAAAACAGAAATCATCTTCATTTAAAATGTTGACTAAACTACCCCGAAATCCTTGAATTGAAATATAAGAGGAGCCACATAAAGGATTGTACTGTTGTACTGATTGTAATGTTGATGTTTATATCCAAATGGAGAATTTGTTGTAAAATCCAGCCTGCAATTCAAAGGAGAAATAAATAGTATTTAATAAGAGATTGTTGTAAATAAAAAATTGAAGCAATGGCACTTGAAGTGTTATCATTTTTTTACAAGTAAATTATTAACTTACGAGAATCTCGCTCATGTAATTCATCTGCCATGGTTGTCAGAATTTTGAATAGTTTTCATAGAGATGATTTAAATCAGTCGTCTCAGTGGAAGGTTGTGTTTAATGATTTAACTGACGTAGACTTCAAAAGTGGCGAGTAATAGATACCAAATAACTCTGCATTTACCTTGATGGTTCTATATAGTTGTTGTTGCTGTCTAATTAGTTTTACGACTTTGCTGGTAGTTTCTTGTTGAAACTTTTTAAGGTCGACATGGATTTTTGGTGAGTAAACCTTATATGCCGCAATTCGACACTTAAAAGCACTTCTAATAAGGTCTATTCCATTTCCATATTTAATAGTACTGTTGCTTTTGTGGGCATTTGTTTACAGTTCCAAGCATTAACATTAATATCAACTTTACAGTCTTCGCAATGTCGAGTTGCATTATTTTTGAAGAATTTTGCATCAACTGAAACAAAAAATAATATAATTTAATTTACTGTAATAAAATATAGTGTAATATAGAACAGATTCAGAGGCGTAGCAAGGACGCCTCTGAGTCTGTCAAAAAAAGATCATTGAAATGATACAAAACAAATTAGTTTGATTGTTTTTCTTATATTTTAATATACTCGAATTTTTAAAAAATACTGTAAATATACTTACTATCGATTAAATTACCATCTGGATTATAATTTGTGTCTATTTTCATAACATTCTTCTTTTATGTGTCTTATGAAGTTTCGTCTCTGTGCACATTCTTTTAGACAAAGTGTACAAAGAAGGGTCATTTTAAAATGGATATTTATCGGTTTAGTTTCTCTTTAAATAAGGAAAAAATTTATTTAAATTTAGCAGCTTGCGCTTTTGTGTCTTGTATTTTTGAATTTGTTTGATTGTTTGATACCTATTTACAACTAAGATTTACCACTAAAGCAAGGATTTTTTATAAATACATTTCCTAAATTTAAAAGAAGCTCACCCTGTCTATATATTATTTTTTTAACCATTGTACAAGTAAAATTACTCAAATTTTTACGGCATTAAAGTTAAAATAATTGTGCACACCATCGATTTAAACGTTGCACAACCACGTCTATGTTCTTCTTTTAATAAAAATGGTTTTGTTATTGAATTTAAAAAATTGTTTAATTACTAAAAACTAATAATGTATACGGAAGTTTTAATGGATTGTTTTTATTGGGTGGGACTGTAGCAACGGTCTCGGATTCCCTAATATATTTGTTTTTTAATTTGTTGTTGACATTTGTGTCATCATCCGAAGATTCAGAAGTAGAACGTTTCCTTTTGTTCTGAACCTCTTTAGATTCCACAAATTTACACGAATCGTGGTTTAGGGTGTAGAGGTTTCGGTGTACTATGATTGCAATTTAATACAATAGGGTACACCTCAACATCACCTCCAATTTCCTTACAGGTTTGATCCAAAACCGCTATTGATTTTAGGCCGAAATGCAATTAAGGAGCTGGTTCATACTCCTTCCTAATTTTTTTTTACATCAATAACAGTCTCTATCGAATCTTCCGACGACGCATCAGAAATTGCGGAGTAGATAGGAAATATTTCTCCCATTCCCCTCTCAACTCCCTGTTCTATCTGATTACCCTCGACTCCCTGCTCCGAATAAACATCTTTTACGAGCAGTTCAAACTTTTCATTTTCTAAATTAAAGTCGTTCTTATCAGAACTGAAATATTCTGAGAAGGCTTTTAAGGTTTTTAAGGTTTTTTAATGATTTGGAGACTTTATTAAAAGAAGTAATATCAGAATCAAATTCTTCAGAGATAGCTAGGTCATTAAAATTTATTGTTGAAATTAGTCCAGGGTCAACTTCATTATTTTGATTAATTAGATTTTTAGAAATTGTAAATAAATTATTTATAATGGTAACATCATCGTCAACCCCAATTTCTGATTGCGTATCGTTATCCATAAAATGTTTTTCTAACTCGTCCGGTGTTAATTGACACACATATCAATTTGGATAATCATGGATTGGACAAGCCTCTTTTAAATCAAATAAACTGGAATCAAATTCAAAATCAGAATCATTATCAATTATGGAATTAAATTCAACATCAGAATCAAATTCAACAGAATCAATATAAATTATGGAATTCATGTTGAATAATAGTTAAAAAATAAAAATCAAACCTGCAAAACCCAAAACACAAAGCAAAGCTGTAACTATGTAAATGTAGGATAAATTAATAGGGATTTGCAGACTTAAAGGCACAAAAACACAATTAATTACACAAGAGAATTTACACCGCAGGCACTGACAAGCACGATAGGAACCTTTCGAGGAACTGGCGTACAATAAATATGATTGCCATCTCCCAAGTCGCCTAAACCGCTTCTTGTTGAGTCACTCCCACTTGCTGGTGGCTGGTACGGCGGGGTCCGGAGTGGTACCTAGGACAACTGGTGTCAAACACCTCTTCGCGAACTCGACTTTAAATTTTTTTTTCTTTGAGACTGGTACTTTGGTTGTACGGGGCGTTTTTTTTTTGTCTAGAGACGTAACAGTGGTACTCGGTTCGGTTGCCCGAGGGCGGTACTTGGGCGTTTTCTTTTGTGCTTTATATTCTCGTGATCTTGCTGGGATCTTCAGATCTAATACTGATTTTGTGTATTATTTTAAGTTAAATTATTAAAAATGTCGGTTAACAGTGGTAACATTTCTTACGATGAATTTATTCAATTTTGTAAACAACACCCATCAATTGTTTGTGAATGTCGGTATGGTATCACCAGTGTGCTTAGATGATACCGTAATGTAATGTAGATCTCCACACATGCATCAGGAGCGGCTGCCGCAGCATTTGCTATGTCCAGCAACATCAACAGTAACAATGTGGGGTGGTTATCTACAATCGCCGCAGGAGCTGTCAGTACAACTAGCAATACAACCAGCAGTACCACCAACAGTACAAGCAATTCAACCAACAGTACCACCTGCAGTACCACCAGCAGTACCACCAACAGTAGAACCAGTAATTACATCAACAGTACAATTGGCAGTAGAACCATCACCAACGAATTATGATGAGGTAATCTTAAGGCTATTACAAGATTTGGAAACTCTGTTTGACATAAAATTAAGCAGTGGGCCTATACAAATAGACCTTATACCAAATTTGTCCAAACCTAGGAGAAAACAGCCTAATCGGTTCTGTAAAAAGCCTATTCATTATAGGTATAATTTTTAGTTTTAGGTAGTATTAAATATAAGTATTTTTTTTAGTTCTGAGTAATATTAATTGTAATTAAAATATAATATATGCTTTAACTTATTTTTTTTTATTTTATTATTATTATTTTTTATTTGCCAATAAAACGTACTAGGTAGCTTCTGGAATGTAGTTGTAGGGACTAAATAAAATTGCTGTATTGTAATAATATTCATTTATTTATATTATGTGTTTAGACAATAGTAAATAACATTTTTAATTTATCATTAGTTAAATTGTCTGGTAATATATCTAATTCTATTTTTATTTATTTAACAAGTTTTATAATAGTTTTTATAATCATATATTATTTTTACGTTAGCCAAGGCACAGTGCCAGGGGCTTGAATTGTTATGAAAATACTACATTCTGGAATCTTCTTATATTTGCTTAGTTTGGGTTCCTCACTGACACTGGAATGCTTACGATTAATTTTTCAGCCAATTTTTTTTTAACTTGGTCTTTTCCAAACCTTTTACATAGATATTCGAATTCGAATATATCTTGAGAATATTCTTAAAAATTTCTTGTACTTTATTTTTTCGGACCACTCAACTATTTTTTTATCCTTGTCAGATGACATGTTTATTTTAAATGGCGATTTAAACAGAGAATTAGACCAGCATACACCATCGTAGATAGCTAGCTCCTTTGGAACCAAGCCAAATGAAAAATTATAACCTTGAATGTCGATAAATATTTCTTACTCGTTCTCGACAATGACTGGTCACCTACTATTAGTTCTAAAAGTTTTTGTGCGATTTTATTTTACAGCGCAAGTCTTTCACAACACTTCATTGCTCTTCTATAATGTGTAGAAACAAAACTGTTTTTTCCAACAGGTGTTTCTAAAGAATGGAAACAATAGCATGGTGGACAAACACTATATACACCACCAAAAGAGGATCTTATTACCACATAATTTTGGAACACACAAACTTCCCACGTAGGTAATCTTTTTTTACAGCATCACTGGCACTAATTTTTTTTATATTTTCAAATCCTTCGCCACATCCCGCTTCATTCTTATCATTCATTCCCTCATCTTCACTGTCTTCTTGCTCCTCTTTAAAATGATTTTTATCCACATCACTTAACCAGCCTTGCCTAACATCAAAAATATTTCTTCCCCCAACATTAAAATATAATATTTCATCCTCGTATATTGAACACATTTTCTCAATATTTTCAAAATGAACATTAGAATAGTTGTAAAACTACGTGACAACTACTCATTTTAATTAATTTTGTTACTTCTTAAAACACTGATACTACTGTAATAATGACTTGCTCTGTTGGCTGCTAAGATTTAAATAAAACATTTCCCTAGAATGCCTAACGACGACTGAGAAGGGCACGACCAATAAGAATCAATGTAGGTGGAGTAGAGACAATTGGGCGGGGCAAAGGATAGTTGGGGGAAGTAGTCAACCAATGAAAAAAGTGGTGGGGGGAGCCAGCTTAACCCCCCCAATATACTATTTTCTGCAAATTAATATTACCTGTTATGATTGATATATAAAATGTATGTGTTAGAGTTAACTGTTGAGCTTCTAGTAGTGTTCTTAATGCTGTTTTGGTTTTTGTTTATACTTTCCAAGTCCGTGATGATAGTTTTGCTTACTTTAGATAAGTAGATGTGTGTAGAGTTTTCCATTTGGTCATTTAGAGTTTGTTGGTTGCTAAAAAGAATGTTGAAATATTTGTCGTCTGAATCGAGGGTGCCGAAAAGCCATTTATTAACTTTATCAACAGCGTTAATTAATCCTCGTTTTGATTTAGTATTTTCGGAAAATAGTAGTAGTGTCATTATTGGTTTATTTACTATCTTGAGATTAATTTAATTTTTCATTAATTACTAGTGCACAGTTCGTTTGAGTTAATTTTTAATAGAATTTATGTAGTATCTATGATGTGATTTAGTTATATAGGAGAGTCCAAGGACTATAAGTAAGATTGGGTTATGAAGTTTTATTTCTTCGGCTGTGTCAAGGTATGTTGCTTAGAGGGTTGTCAATATCTGAACTACCAGAAGGATCATTCTTTGAAACAACAACATGTCTTTGGGGCTTGATGATTTTTACGTGAATTAATCTTTTCCTAGCTATCAGGTCTGTAGGGGTTGCTTTGACAGGAACGCTTTTTTATACTTAGAATTCGTTATCGTCGGTTGTCTGTTTTTGGGAATCTTCGTAGATAGGCATGTTAGTGTCAATTGGTATTTCGATTTGTCTGTCCTTTTTTTGGCTTCGTTTGTCTAATATTCATTCTTGGTCGATTCGGGGTTTTACATTCAAGTGATTTTTGATTTGCCTGATTCGTTCCGCATAGTCTTGTATGTATTGCGTCATAATTTGGTCATCTGTAAGTTCTAATGGATTTTTATAATCCATGTTACCTTTAATGACCTGAAATGACGTATATTTCAGGGCACTATGGTTATAGGGCAATATAGCGTAGTTCATTAAGTTTTCTATTTTATGAGTTTGTACGTATAAATACTAAATTAATGTTTAATAATTAATCTAAAACACTAATAAACGCGTACAGGATTTATCTTGAGCGCTTTTTTTCGAAATTTTCGTAGGATCGTTTTGATAAGTTGCGGTATTCCAACATTTTCATACTATGGGTTTTCATGAGTTATCATAGTAATTATGGCTTTCGGGAATACGTTGATATTTGGGGTAGAGTGATTATCTTTAAGGTGTGTGATCTCTGTAAAATTTACGGGACCAGAATGCGGGTTATTTGTCCAATGGTTAGGCCAACTGGAGAAAATCAGCCAATTAGAAAGGAACCAAGAAAACGAAAAAAAAAAACACACCTAGACAGCTCAGAACTACAGAAAGTCTACTAGGAAAGTCGGGTGACTGTATATCAAAGGTTTCCTTGCCACTACCTTTTGGAAGACCTGGTGACTGAATGTCAACGGCATTCTCTCCAGAACAACGTGGGAACTAGTGAAGAAAAACATCACCGATCTAGCTAGGACCAATGAAGGTTTTCGCTATTTTGATATTGTAAGTGACAGTTTTTCATTTTTCAAGTGATTTTTCAGTTCTGTTGACTATTTTTCTAATTTCAAAAACTATGTATATAGTTGAATTAGTTTAATTGTAGGAATGACTGTCCATTAGAAATAAACGGCCTTTACTTTAAACCTGAGAAATCCAACAACACGTACTATAGTCTGGACATCCCACAGATACAGTGTAACTACAAAACAAAGTCTAACGCAAGACACTTAGAACTTCAAGAAATGAATCAAGAAGAAATCAACTAAGTCAATTGATTAATATCAACGATAACAGATTGCTCGATATGACAAAATCGAAAACGAAACGTCTATCATACTGATGTAGCTTGTAGTACTGTTTCAGTATGATAGACGTTTCGTTTTCGATTTTGTCATATCGAGCAATCTGTTATTTCAGATCTCCCTGATAAGGGTAGAGGCCCAGAAATCATGATCGCAGGAGGGTACCCTGTGTCATAATCGAAAGCAATTCTTCTTGTAGGCCGTTTTGCACCTACAGAAATTATATTTTTCTGCTATTATACATATATCTTTTCCGGCCAAGAACTTTTGATAAAGATGTGTGAGAGCGTATTTTTATCGATTTTTAGTATCTACTCTCCGCATGATGGTGCTAGTGCATACTTTTTAAATTACCTATGGGTTTACAGCCGTAAATCACCGGAGCCCCAATAGGTGGTGCTAAGTGTTACATTTAGCTTGTAGTACTGTTTCAGTATGATAGACGTTTCGTTTTCGATTTTGTCATATCGAGCAATCTGTTATTTCAGATCTCCCTGGGTACAAGCCTGCCTGATGAGGGTAGAGGCCCAGAAATCATGTTCGCAGGAGGGTACCCTGTGAAATAATCGAAAGCAATTCTTCTTGTAGGCCGTTTTGCACCTGCAGAAATTATAGATTTCTGCTATTATACATGTATCATATTTTGGTTTATTTTAAGTATTCCTAGGATAGGTATTAATAACGTTTGCTAGTATGGTGTGTTCGTTTTATATTTCTTGTTGTATGTCTTGTGCCAAAGTACTTATTATACCTTTTTTCCTCATCGGTCTTGAGGGTTCCAAAGAGCTATTTGTTTACTTTCCCGACGGCGATAAATAAACCTCTTTTAGATCTGGAAAATTTGTGAAAGAGTTTTGTGTTAGCTAAAATTGTTTGTAAGTAGTCAAATGTTTGTAAAGGTGAAAAGTTTTTAGTTGTATTGGCTTTAGTTATTGTTCCGTTATATTTTTGTAAATGATGTTGTATACACAGGGAGTTTTCGGCCTGGGTAAGATTTATATGATAGATATGTGTTGTAATGTCTGTCTTAGGGATAAGGTAAGCATAGACTTTTTAATTCCTTTGACTTCTAAGGCTGTAACGATAGGCAGTGCCAGAAGTAGAGGGAAGTGTCTCATCGAAAACAATTAGATGTTGTGGTTTAAGTACGTTTTTGTGAATATTTTGGTTTTGGGTAGAACTAACGTTTTCTCGATCCATTATTGGAGTATTTACTTTTTATTCTTAGAAGATTGTTTTAATTTTGATCTTTGTGGATAGATTTTTGTAAATAACGTTTTTTTGGGATCGGTAGGAATTTCTTATCTGTTTTTGGTATCACATTCTTTAGGCTTTTTGAGTGGTGGTAAATTGGGATATCTTTTGCTCCTCGAAAGGGATTTTTTTAACCTATTGTAAGGATGGTTTCGTTTAATGTTGAGTGTAGTCGTTCTATAGAGCTGTTTGGATTTGGTTTACGTGGCGTACAATAATGAATTTCTATTTAATGAAAAGAACGTAGGTGTAAACGCTTTCTTTCTTAAAAGTTGTGCCATTATTTGTTGTTAATTTTCGAGGTAATCTATAATGATCAAAGTATATTACTAATTTATTAGCAATTTCTGTACCTGTTGAGTTAGTAAAGGATATGCATATCCTGATTTTGAAAAACTGTCAATTAAGATTAGAAATGAGGTGTTATGTGTTTTATATATGCGTGTGTATATATGGTCAAAAGGTTCGTAACATAGGCGTGGGTTTAAATACTAACTTATCTGGGTTTTTTCGTATTTCAATTTTTGACAGATTTCAGAGGTTTACGTAGATTTTCACGTTGTTTTCTAAATTAAGCCAATAGAATTTTTTTTTAACGCAATAATATTTTCTTGTACACCACGGGTCTTTATCTCATGATAGTAGTTTATTTTAAGTTGTTGCTCCTTGATGTCATATCTTCCAAAAGGGCGTTCGAGTTGTAACGTATGAAAGCATTATTTTTAAAATGTTTTTGGAAGATTTTAAAACGATTCCTTCAATTGTTTTATCTTTGAAATGTAAGCAATACGTGTTTTTGGACGTAAAATATTATTTTATTGTTTTAAAAATTACTTCTCCTTGTGTCTTTATATAAAAACATGTATGTCCGATTTTTTTACAAATTTTGTTGTTGTATCTTAATTTGGTTATTGCTGAAGTACCTAAAAACTAATTTACTTTTATATACATTAATTAATTAACACATTCATTGCGACAATATTATGGAATGTTACACTGAACAGCGGCACTACTATTATTACATGTTACTATTTTGGGGGTTAAAATATTAAGATTAAAATATTATTCTTGAGTAAAAAAAACATATTTTACGAAAAAAAAAACGCAGATCATGAGTACATGGGTTAAAATTTGTTGGCTATATGCTAAATCACGTGGATACGCGTCAGTAAATTTTTTGCAATTTTTGAAAAAAATTTATTATTCAGATACTATAAAAACTAAACAGTAATAAAAAATAATGGTTACTAAATAAGAAAAATACCGCAAAACAAGTTCACTAAGCACTAAGCTACGTTCTGCCAGAGAACGACACTCCTTCGACCAATGCTCGAATCAAACTGAACGTAATAAAAGTTTTAAGCAGGCACCGCCTTGCCACGCTATGTTTATCAAAAATCGAATAATTAAAAACAGCGCAAAAATATCATATAACAAGTCGTAAGTTAGTCCGGAGCAGTGTTCGAATTAAACTGAACGGCAAAGATCGAGACGACGCTGCATGTGGGTCCTGAGATGCGAATTTTTGTACATGAAGGGCTCCTATTATCGGATGTTCTACGCTAAAATGTTGTGTTTCTGAGTCATTAGTAGTTTTTTGTTTTGGTTTGATTGTTATAGCTGAGATTATGTTTATTTTTGGAATTTTAGGTGATTCAGCTCCTGCCGTCTGGGAGAGGTTGATTGATCGATTTGTTAGGGTAGACCTTGAAAAGTACGTCTTTGTATACCTTGAGTACGTAATTATTTGCACATCAATATTTGATGACCATATACATGTTCTTGAGGAAGTTATGAAATGCATTCTAAAAGCAAAGTCTGACTCTCAATCGTCAAAAGTGTCAATTTTGCAAACCGGAATTAAATCACCTTGGGTATGTTATAAATTCTTCAGGTCTTTTGGGGGATCCAGAAAAAGTCCAACCTATACTTCGTTCCCACTCCTAATAGTGTTTCAGAAGTGAGAAGAATAATTGGTATGGCTTTGTGGTATGGAAGGTTTGTACCGGATTTCTCTACTGTTATTTTGCCTCTTACCTCTTTAACTCGGAAAAATGTCAAGTTTGTTTGGGCTAATAACTGCGAAAATGCATTCCAGGATATTAAGGAATATCTAGTGAAAGCTCCTGTTCTTTCTTGTTCAAATTTCGATCTTCCCTTTATCGTTCAATGTGATCCCTCTGATTTCGGATTGGGCGCTGTGCTCTTGCAAGTCCAAAACGATGAAGATCACGTTATTTGCTACTTAAGCCGCTGCCTGGCAAAGAACGAGCACAACACCACTAAAAAAGAATGTTAACAGTGTTGAAAAATTAAGGCCCTATCTTGAAGGAATTCAATTTACTGTCGTCACGGATCACTACAGTCCTAAGTGGCTTAATTCTATAAAGAACACAGTTGGAAGAATTGCCCGGTGGTCTCTTCCATTACAATAGTATGACTTTGATATAGTTCACCGAACAGGAAAAGAGCACATCGTACCCGACGCACTGTCGCGAACTGTTCCTGTTATTATGTGTTGCAAGAGGAATCGGTCCTTAATATCTCTAGTCTACCAAATCTGGCGTCTGTTGGTGGTATCAACCAATGTGTCAAAAAGTCATTAAGTATCCTGGTAAGTATCCCTTAGGAGGATGGTCGTCCTTGGCAGCGTGCCAAGCCCTCGTATCCAACACTTACATCTACCGAAAATTGGTGGCTAATCGTGGTTCCGCGAGAGGAACGTTATTAAAGCTAATTATGATCCCCCCACTTGTGGACACCTTAGTGTTTTTAAGACAGAATATCTCAGAAATATTACTTGTCCAATTTGCGTGATGATGTCGCACGGTATATTAAACTATGCCGGGTATGTTTGCAAAACAAACTTGAACAAAAACCCTCCGCTGGTCGACTTTTAAGTGCACAGCCAACTGCTACTCCCTCTTTGCAAAGTGTTAGCTTCGACCTTGTAGGTCCTTTACCTCGGTCTTCATCAGAGTATTGTTATATTTTATCAGTAGCGACGTATCTACTAAGTTCACTTTGTTTTTCCCATTCCGTACTGCTACCGCCTCGGGTGTATTTAGACATTCCACTATAGGATTCGGCACCTGTCTTTCCTCTGATTGGCTGAAACGCGGTGCGGGAACCTGTTTCTCCTCCGATTGGCTGTTTTGAATCAAACGCGGTGCGGTGCTGAACGCCATAGCGTTATGTTTCAACAGTGCCAAAATACGGAGTGGAATGTTATCCTTAAAGAATATCATCTACTCATTTGTTTTATTAATTTTACCTTATTATGTGGGTAGGGAACGTTTTTATGGCAAGAGTCAAGTATGAAAAATTATTTAAGTTGAAAATATCATGTAGTATATTATGTACAGGGTGGCCCACATAAGATGATCCTGTACCTTATCTCAGAACTTATAGAAGATATTAAAAAAGTTAAACACAAAAGTTGTTTAAAATTAGTTAAATTTTTAAAATATTTTGTTTGCAAATTTACAGGGTGTGTCACAAAAGTGTAGTAACTGACAACTTTGTTATTTTAAATACAATACCCTATTTTTTATTTCATTTTCGGATTCTACGTAAGATTCTAAGCATATTTGATGTAGCATACCCTATACCTAACTTCAACTGTTTCCAAACTACAAACAATTGAAAATCAGCATTTTTTGCACTTTGACTTATTATGGGGGCAAAACGGTTAAAGACAGAGATAAATAAATTTCAAATTCCAATCTTAACTTTTTAAAAGCTATCTAATGACGTAAATATACAGTGGATACCATTGGTACCAAATTTGGTACCTTCGTTGGTACCATCAATTATGATCATTAAATAGCTCTTGAAAAGTTAAGATAGGAATGTGAAATTGATTTTCCATCTTTAATCGTATTGCCACCATAATAAGTCAAAGTGTAAAAAATGCTGATTTTTAATTGTTTGTAGTTTGGAAACAGTTGAAGTTAGGTATAGGGTATGCTACATCAAGTATGTTTAGAATTTTACATAAAATAAAAATAGGGTATTGTATTTAAAATAACAGAGTTGTCAGTTACTACGCTTTTGTGACACACCCTGTATATTTACAAATATAATATTTTAAAAATTTAAATAATTCCAAGCAATTTTTGTATTAAACTTCTTTGAATATCTCTTACAGGTTCTGAGATGGTACAAGATCATCTTATGTGGGCCACCCTGTACATTTTTATCAATAATTTTTATATAAAACAATAATTTAAAAAAAGTAAAAAAAATAAAACGACCGCGACGAGATTTGAACCCATGTTGCTGGGTTCGTAGCCTACACTCTTACCACTGCGCCAATAAGTCACATAATTCCAAAGCTATGCATTATGTAATATCAAGTTCATCAATGACATTTGGATTACGTTTCGAATTTTAAGTTTTACATGGTGTGTCTGCATGAAAGCAATCGAAGGTTGGTAGCAATTGCTAGGTTGGTTGACATACGAATTTTTGAGTTTTGACATTTGACTTCATGTCAGTTCATGTATATTGATTAGTATCGATCATAGATATCTATTATTTATACAATGCAGAATCTTAAGCAAATAGACAAAAGCATTTATCGGGCTCAATTTGTAAGGGAAGAGGAGGTTATTGAATGGCTTCATGCTTATGAAGAAGAGAGTGCAACTTCGTGGCGCGTTAAATCGGCTTTGAAAAGCAGTGTTCGATTTTTGTACAGGTAAGTCAAGTATCTAAACTCTGTCCAAGTATTATTTTCATCATAACAGGTTAGGAAAAACTGGTACTTTACCCCCTGTGTAATATGACAAATATTGTCAAATATTTAAAGGTTATATCTGTTAAAATTTAGGTTATAAAATAAAATAAAAAAGGTAAAAATGTTGCCAGATTGTTTAAGTTTATTCAGTAACTATGGAATTTTTAAATATTTTTTTTAATAATTTTTATTAAATAAGAACTATTTTCGTAACTATTTTTTAAATAAAATTGCTTTTATTTTACAACTTATCAAATATAATGAAATTTTTGTTAAACAATTTTGAACAGTTGCGTACTTAGGGGGCTTTATTTAAATAGCTGCATTTAACGTCGTTGCAAAAGAAACTGTTTGCTTATTTGCCGTGCACCCAACCAAGTCGAGCGCTGCCGTACATACTTTTCTCGAAGCGTTTCGAGGCACTTTTGACCCCCCTGTAACTTTGATATGGAAAAATATAGAAACCTGGTTTTTAGTGGCTGAGAAGACATACCATAGCCTAACCATACTGACAAATTAGCCACTACCTAAACCCTATAGTTTACGAACTATCGTCAGACAAAATTTTTCAATTTTGTAAGTGACTGACTGACATATACATCATCAAAAATCTAAGGCACTTCTAGCAGACATACAAACTTCAAATTTTGATGTTATTTAGTTTTTAGTCCATAAAGAAAGGAAAAATTCAAAAATCCTAGAATTTCATTCCCATTCTCCTCCCATCTGAAAAAAAATGTTTTTTTTGTCTAGGTATGCGAGTCGAATATGTACAACGCTATGCATTTTTTGACATAGACCGAAGTGGTCCAACAGTTAAGGCATCTGACTTCTGATCACAAGGTTGTCGGTTCAAATCACACCGAGGGCGATTTTTTTTAAATAATTTTTTCCCTAAATGTGTTCTAGGATAGTTGACTTAATTAGAAAATAATATTATTATATATTTTGGAAAATGCTTTTAATAAATTTATGTCCCTTTACAAATCTAATCGAATATATATTTATATTTTACCCGCTTGTAAAGTCGTTATTATATTAATACTGATTCTTGCAACTGCGGCTGCCGATTTTATTTATTATATAGAAATAAAGATGTCTGATATTGATATGGTCCCAATAAATGTTAGTAGGTATCTAATTAAAAAGCAACAAAGATGTTGAATAAGTGCTTCCATAGATACTAACTAAAATTACTGACTTGGTATTGCAAAAGATTTCACAACTTTTTGCGGGGGAGGGACTGCGTTGCGAGACTTGGTATTTTTTACATTTTATGTTTTTGTTATGGTACGGTTTTTCGGTAGCCAAACTATCGGAAATACTCACGTCAAATCGAAATTGTAAAACAATAGGGTGGAGGAAACGCGATTTTTCTGCTGGCCCTATGGGATTACACTGCCTCTTATGAGAAATGGGTTTTTCATTTTTTTTTATTTATTAACCGATTTCAACCATTTTAGGTGGTATAGCGCACCCTATTTTTTTGCAACGACGTTAAATGTAGTGTTTTAGATAAAGCCCCCAATTCATACCATAATTTAATTTTATCTTCCAGAAAGACCTTTATTTGTCATCTATAATAATTGTTTATAATAACTATTTTTTTTCAGGCAGGATATCCCACACTTATTGAGCTAAGAAATGAGCATAACCATTCTTTAAATACTGCAGAAGCCTTCTTTTTGCGCCCTAAAGAGGAAATTAGATCGTCTTACGAATCATATTTTAATGAAGGAATGACATTAAAAGAGGCGATTAATTTACATGAATCAAAACTTGAATTGGAATTCGGAATGGGCAGTATGGAATTTGCCAATGCTAGAATTAATCCCCAATATCGCATTGGTATACTGAATGGAGGAACTCAATTTAGGTCCCCGATTTGGCCCAAGTTCCATTGAGGTATAGTATAAATAAATATTTTACTTTTATTCAAAATTTTTAAATTATTTTTAGAAACTAAAAGAAAAACAAGAAAATTATTTAAAGGATGGTATAATAGTCCAGTACCAAGAAGACCCCTATGCAGTAATAATTATAACTAAATTAATGCAAAGAGCACATGAACTAGAATTTTCTAAAGATATCGTTTTTGCGGACAGCACTGCATCATGTGATGCAGCTGGTCATTCTGTTACTTTTATTTTAACTCCTTGTGCAGTTGGAGCCGTACCATTAGCTGTTCTTATTACTAAAGGCCAATCCGAGGAAGATTACACTGCCCCCTTTCTACTACTCAAAAAAAATTTAAAGTGCAGTTTTGGTGGTCAACAATATCCAAAAGTAATTATTACGGACGATAGTTATGCCGAAAGAAACGCTTTGAAATTTGTTTGGCCCCAAAGCAAACTCTTTCTATGTAAATTCCATGTTTTACAATCAGTGTGGCGATGGGTTTTTGAAAAGAAGCATAACATTGAGGCAAATGATCGTCGGATACTATACACCAATTTTCGAAATATTTTGATTTCAGAAGATGTCGAGAATGCAAACAAATTTTATTCCATGTGTATTGGGAAGTTTCTTCCTCAAAATGAAGACGAGGAATCCATGGTTAATATTATTGAAAAGTATCCACAATGGGTTTGTTATGTTGAATCCTACTGGGAAAGAAAAAATGAGTGGTGCTTGGTTTATCGTGATGCCACCTTACATGGACATCAAACCAATAATTTTGCAGTGTTCGTCTTTTCAAAGACATTGTTTTATCAAGAAATAAGGCATATAATGTTATAGCACTAATAGATTTTGTCATAACTTGCATGGAGGAATATTATCAAAAACGAATCAGAAACTTTGCTAATGGAAGAAATGCTGAACCAAGACTGATATTAAGAAACCTCTTGAGAAAAGTCGGCAATCTTAAAAAAACGACATTCTATACTTGGGTCAAAAAATATACAAAGTTTCTAGCATGATGAAACAAGGTGAATATTATACTGTTTATGGTGATTATGGGGCTTGTACGTGCTATGTTGGAAAATTGGGAAAGTTTTGTAAACACCAAGCATCAGTATACTTTCATTATGATGACAAACTCTTAAATGCACCTGCGCTAACAATGGAATCTCGTTACCTAATGGCAAAATTAGCATTTGGAGATGATGCACCACCCATATCCTTTTATGCGCCACTAGTGGAATCTTCCAATGAAATTCGAGAAAAAACTAAATTGACATCTGATTCAATGCATAGTGATACAATAGCACCACTGAATTATCCTACGGATTCAAAGATTTTTGAAAACCCGATCACGGTGATAAAAAATCTGTTGAGGACTTACAAGAATTGTTTTCACTTATGAAGCAATATCATACAACTTTTGGAACTTCTTCCGCATCTAAGAAAAAAATAATGCAAAGGCTTAAAGCTATAAAAACGAAAACCTCATGGGAAACATTTCTTTGCACTGCAGGAAGCTCTTTGAGCTTAAGGCATAGGACAGAACATCAATAAGCAGAAGAAAATCGGGGACGACAAGAGGATGCAGGAGAGTTCCCTTAGGACGACCTGCTAAGGGTTAACCTGCATCAAAGAAATGAAAACGGAATTTGGCAGAAAATGTAGAAAAAAACTTTCCTAATGCAAAAGGTCATTGAGAAAGCAGCACCAAGGTTTTCATTTTATTTTGTCTGTAAACTTCTCAACATTCCAAATGGGCCACCCCTTTTTCGGTTTGAATTCAAAACGCTTATGCTCAAAAAGTACTTGTTCGATTTTAATCATTTTTCTTTTGTTTGAAAGCCCCAAGTTTCTACTTTATAATGCTTGTTAAGAGAAATATACAGAGGTAAGAGCCGCGTTGACACAGGTCAAAAAGAAAATGTATGTTTTTTGTCCAATTTTTGAAACGTACTGTAGGCTTCAAATGTTGAACCTTTCTTATTTTTGCTACTGTATATCAAAGCCGTACATTTTAGTTTTAATTCATTTTTTTATTTGTTGTTTAAGCCCAATTAACAAAAAAGTTATAGCAATTTCAAGAAAACAGTAACTTTTTTCAATAATCGTTTTTGTCTGAACAAAAATAACGGGAGTTTCAAGCGTACAGTGCGTTTCAAAAATTGAGCAAAAACATACATTTTCTTTTTGCCCTGTATCAAAGCGACTCTTACCTCTATATATTTCTTTTAACAAACATTATAAAGTAGAAACTTAGGGCTTTCAAACAAAAAAAAAGTTGATTAAAATCGAACAAGTAATTTTTGCGCAAATGCGTTTCGAATTCAAGCCAAAAAAGAGGTGGCCCATTTGGAATGTTGAGAAGTTTAGTATAGCTTCATTGATTTTGTGTATTTTATTTTGTGTATTCATTTATTTTTTCTGTGTTGCCTGTGTTGCCATTAAATTACTTAAATATCAAAAAATATGTTTCAATGTAAACGTGAGGAAAAATTCTGTAGAAAAAACAAATTAATGTAATATGGATATTGGGGTTTTTGCGTAAAAAAAAGAAAAAGCAAAGAAAACCAACAACCTATCTCAGAAATGAAGCTCGCATAGATAAAAATGTACCTAATATACATGATTTTCAGTTTAAATAATTTTACATACTTGAATATTGCCATAAAAAAACATTCCTTACCCATATAATCAAGTAAAATTAATAAAACAAATGAGTAGATGATGCTTCTTTAAACATAATATTCCACTCCGTGTTTCGGCACTGTTGAAACATAACGCTATGGCGTTCAGCACCGCACCACGTCCAGCCAATCAGAGGAAAGACAGGTGCCGAATCCTATAGTGGAATGTCTAAATGCTAATTGTTTAATGGTAGGAAGATTTTGTAATTCTTATGTTGGGGTTTATATGATAATGGCGCACAATTCCGAAGCAAGTTTTTAGAGATCTAATGGAAACTTATGGCACTGAATTAAAGTACACAGCTAATTACCATTCCCAGGCAAACCCTGTTGAGCGGGTACATCGAGTACTTAAAACAATTGATCAAGGTACCGTGCAGACCATCGAAAATGGGATAAGCAACTAGGAAAGATTGGTGCTGCGATGAGATCATCCCGTCACGAAGCCACTGGCTTAACACCAAATTTGGTCACGAAGTTCTTTATGGAAAGAACGATGTTCTGTGCAACATGTACAAATCGTGTAAATTTAAATTTCTAAGAAAAACGAATTTAAATAGCAAATGAAAAATAGCATCCCCAATTTGTTGATGCGTCCTCTCCAAATATTTAACTTTATGTATAAATTTAGGTGCTTTTTGTTTTTGCCCGATGATTTTAATAATAAGAATGGTGATGCTAAATAACATCAAACATAATTTTGATGCACTCTGTATCCAATTTGGTTTGGACTTCTAATATTTTCTAAAATATGTTCATTTTGATTCACTTTCAATAAGACAATACTTAGAAAATACTTTTGTATATATAGAAAAATAATAACAAATAGAAAATTAGATTAATGTTTATAATAAATACCTATAAAGATTTTTGTTTAACAAGATAACTGTTAGACTTCTGAAATTTCTTTGATATTTTCTCAGAACAATTTCAAAAGAGATTAACAATTTTGATTTAAATTATTATTAAATTTATGTCAAAATGCTAAAATAGGAATAAAAAAAAACTAAATTATGAATTTCCCTAGATTTCGCGCCTTTAAGACACACAAGAGTGATATCTTTCTATCTGTAGGAAATCATTGTGCCATGTGGTTGGAAAGTGATTTCCTTGGCATTTTTGCCAGTTTTTCTACAAAGTGTAGTTTTTCGCCTTTATAGTTGGTTGCAAAGTTTCTTTGAACCATAAGCATTGTTCCGATATATAAATAAAGTTATTAAAGGTTTCTCTAGCACACTCAATCGCAAACACTAGGTCGTTGGGTAATATAATTGCCTCTATTAAGGAGTACATAACAACATCTTTGAAACTATTAAGTTAAAGATTAGAGTTTACTAGGCTCACTGTTATTATTGCTCATACCTTTGAATAAATAAATGTACAGGGAAGAGCCTAGCCGTGACCCTGAAGAGACCGGGAAGGTCCCAAGATTCAAAACGATGGTCCGTCAAAATGACAACACCTTGTTTCCGGTTTTCAGTGGCGTATCCACTTTGCAATTTAGAAAGTAATTTAAAAATCTATCTTTTTGAAAGAGAATTATGATTAAGGTATGGACTAAATTAAACAAGCCAATTAGTGTGATACATTATTTCATGTGCCAAATTAACAAACAACTGGTGAAACATTTTATTTTGACTGTCCTTTTGTATTTCTGCTTTGGTTTTGTTACTTTACTTGAGTTTAATAAATAAAATTTAATGATTTTTTTTTAATAAGCAGAATGGTTATTTTTAGTTGAACTAGGAAATTATATTTTTTCTAAGTAACTAAACTTATTTAGAAAAGTTAAGTAGTTAAAAAAATATCAACGCATTTAAGTCGCAACAGGCTATAAATAACTAATTATAAATAATTGTATTAGTACAGTCTAAATTAAGTTTTAAATAAAAGCAAGCACAAGTGTTATTTTATTTAAATATACTCAAATTTAATACGGAACAAAACATTAGATAAATACCTATTTACGAAATATCAACATCTAAGATACATTAGGTTAGAAGAAAATTCAGTAAAATTAATATTAACGATACAAATAAAAACAAAACAAATTAAAATAGAACTGCTATTATACGGTGCCAATACATTTCATTGGTTAAAAATGCTTTATTATATTTTAGAAAAATATTAATATTAGGTACCCAATGTTTTAAAAGTATTACCTTTAAACATTCTGATTTGTGAAATAGTGTCGTCTATAAGATGGTTATATAGGTACCAGAAGTTTCTACGCCTTCATTTTTATTGAGTACTTCCTAGTTTGCATAAACTCTTATTAAACCAAAGTACAACTCTAATCTTTAACTTAATTTAATAGTTTCAAAGATGTTAGGTTATGTACTCCTTTATAGAGGCCATTACATTACCCAACGACCTAGTGTTTGCGATTGAGTGTGCTAGAGAAACCTTCAATAACTTTATTGATATATTGGCACAATGCTTATGGTTAAAAGAAACTTTGCAACCAACTATAAAGGCGAAAAACTACACTTTGTAGAAAAACTGGCAAAAATGCCAAGGAAATCACTTTCCAATCACATTGCACAGCGATTTACTACAGAAAGTGTGTTGTGTGTGTCTTAAAGGCGCGAAATCTAGGGAAATTCATAATTTAGTTTTTTTTTATTCCTATTTTAGCATTTTGACATAAATACCTATTTACGAAATATCAACATCTAAGATACATTAGGTTAGAAGAAAATTCAGTAAAATTAATATTAACGATACAAATAAAAACAAAACAAATTAAAATAGAACTGCTATTATACGGTGCCAATACATTTTATTAGTTAAAAATGCTTTATTATATTTTAGAAAAATATTAATATTAGGTACCCAATGTTTTAAAAGTACTACCTTTAAACATTCTGATTTGTGAAATAGTGTCGTCTGTAAGATGAAGGTTATATAGGTACCAGAAGTTTCTACGCCTTCATTTTTATTGAGTACTTCCTAGTTTGCATAAACTCTTATTAAACCAAAGTACAAGAGTAAGTTATGATTCTTGTTTCGAAGTGCAATAACACTCGCATAGGACGTTGGTGTGCGTTCGCCCGTCTTAATAGGCTTTTCCAAAAGGTCTTATGTATTATTTAAGTTTTTTCCCATTTTGAATTACATGTTAAGTAGTTACATGACTAAGCCTTATAAAAAAAAGAAAAAAATATATATTCCTCAAGTGTTGATTTTTAAACAAATTAGTTGGCAAGGAGATTAGCAACCGACAAGTAAACAATAAATATTTTTCGAGATATGTACCAATTTCTGTTCCTGTTTTTGTCCCATTTTCGTTTAAATGTTAAAATGTATTGTCCTTTTTATTCTAAAATCTACGATATTTAATTTGTAAAATTTTAAAATTATTTTAGGTTTAACATGTAATTCAAAATGGGAAAAAACTTAAATAACAAATAAGACCTTTTGAAAAAGCCTAAAACGTCAAGGAAATAGCAAGTTTCATTATAAAACATAAACCTATACCCAAAAAAACTAAACACTATATTATTATATTTAAGGTTTAAGAAAAAGAGAATTATATATTATATATATATATATATATATATATATATATATATATATATATATATATATATATATATATATATAGATATATTCACCACTAATTTTCCCAAAAACTGTGTCTACTACTACGCTAAAAAGAATAAATTGCGCTTTCTATATAAAAAAACGGACACTGACGTCTTATGCGGGTCTTATTGCACTTCGAAACAAGAATCATAACTGACTCTTGTACTTTGATTTAATAAGAGTTTATGCAAACTAGGAAGTATATTAATATTATTCTAAAATATAATAAAGCATTTTTAACCAATAAAATGTATTGGTACCGTATAATAGCAGTTCTATTTTAATTTATTTTGTTTTTATTTGTATCGTTAATATTAATTTTACTGAATTTTCTTCTAACCTAATGTATCTTAGATGTTGATATGTCGTAAATAGGTATTCTAATGTTTTGTTCTGTATTAAATTTGAGTATATTTAAATGAAATAATACTTGTGCTCGTTTTTATTTAAAACGTAATTTAGACTGTACTAATACAATTATTTATATTATGGCCTGTTTCGACTTAAATGCGTTGATATTTTTTTAACTACTTAACTTTTCTAAATAACTTTAGTTACTTAGAAAAAATATAATTTCCTAGTTCAACTAAAAATAACCGTTCTGCTTATTAAAAAAAATCATTAAATTTTATTTATTAAATTCAAGTAAAGTAATAAAAACAAAGCAGAAATACAAAAAGACAGTCGAAATAAAATGTTTCACCAGTTGTTTGTTAATTTGGCACATGAAATAATGTATCACACTAATTGGCTTGTTTAATTTAGTCCATACCTTAATCATAATTCTCTTTCAAAAGTATAGATTTTCAAATTACTTCCTAAATTGCAAAGTGGATACGCCACTGAAAACCGGAAACAAGGTGTTGTCATTTTGACGGACCATCGTTTTGAATCTTGGGACCTTTCCGGTCTCTTCAAGGTCAAGGCTAGGCTCAGTCCTGTACGTTTATTTATTCAAAGGTATGAACAATAATAATACTAAATCTTTAACTTAATTTAATAGTTTCAAAGATGTTAAGTTATGTACTCCTTTATAGAGGCCATTACATTACCCAACGACCTAGTGTTTGCGATTGAGTGTGCTAGAGAAACCTTCAATAACTTTATTGATATATCGGCACAATGCTTATGGTTAAAAGAAACTTTGCAACCAACTATAAAGGCGAAAAACTACACTTTGTAGAAAAACTGGCAAAAATGCCAAGAAAATCACTTTCCAATCACATTGCACAGCGATTTACCACAGAAAGTGTGTTGTGTGTGTCTTAAAGGCGCGAAATCTAGGGAAATTCATAATTTAGTTTTTTTTTATTCCTATTTTAGCATTTTGACATAAATTTAATAATAATTTAAAACAGAAATTGTTAATCTCTTTTGAAACTGTTCTGAGAAAATATCAAAGAAATTTCAGAAGTCTAACAGTTATCTTGTTAAACAAAAATCTTTATAGGTATTTATTATAAACATTAACCTAATTTTCTATTTGTTATTATTTTTCTATAAATACAAAAGTATTTTCTAAGTATTGTCTTATTGAAAGTGAACTAAAATGAACATATTTTAGAAAATATTAGAAAGTTCAATCCAAATTTGATACAGAGTGCATCAAAATTATGATTGATGTTATTTAGCATCATCATTCTTATTACTAAAATCATCGGGCAAAGCAACATCTTAACAAAAAGCACCTAAATGTATACATAAAGGTTAAATATTTGGAGAGGACGCATCAACAAATTGTGGATGCTATTTTTCTGCTATTTAAATTTGTTTTCTTAGAAATTTGAATTTACTCGATTTGCGTAAATACTAACTAGAATTTCAATTAAGTTATTTCTTTATTTCCGGATATCCAGGTCCTCACCGCAGACAACAGTCAGTTTCTAATGTTTACTTTTGAAATGTATTTTAGCTGTTAATAAATCAGATGTTCAAAAAATAATAAAATAATAATTTTTTTAAGTCTGTAAATGATGTTTAGATATAGGTTTTTTCTTTGTCCACACTAACATTTAGAATTGCGCCCATTAGAGTCGATTAATTCGTATGACCAGGGTGATAGAACTTTACGTATTTTATAGGGATCTGTAAATTTAGGTGCGAGCTAGGAGCAAATATTTTTTGTAGCATCGGACAATAGATAATTGCGTTTCCAAACTTTTTGATTCAGCGTAAATCGATCGTCTCTCTGTCTGAGATTGTATACCTCCTTGCTCTTTTCATAAGCCTTTTGGAGTCAGCTGTGTTACGTCTTTGAACACTTTCTGTAACACCTGAGAGCGTGTAACAGGATCAAAAGGAGTATTTGAAGTCATGTTGCACAGAACATCGTTCTTTCCATAAAGAACTTCGTGGGCAAATTTGGTGTTAAGCCAGTGGCTTCGTATATATATATATATATATATATATATATATATATATATATATATATATATATATATATATATATATATATATATATATATATATATATATATATATATATATATATATATATATATATATATATATATATATATATATATATATATATATATATATATATATATATATATATATATATATATATATATATATATATATATATATATATATATATATATATATATATATATATATATATATATATATATATATATATATATATATATATATATATATATATATATATATATATATATATATATATATATATATATATATATATATATATATATTTATATAATATATATATATATATATATATATATATATATATATATATATATATATATATATATATATATATATATATATGTATATATATATATATATATATATATATATATATATATATATATATATATATATATATATATACAATGTGTCCCAAATTTGGCTTACATGCATTGCTATCTCGTAAACCGCTATAGCTATAGTGTGGGTTAAATTAGGAAAGTTTTAGAGAATTTTATTACAAATTTGATGACGTTTTGAAGTTTAGGATATCTTTTGTGGTTTTCAAGATAATTGGGAAAAATCAAAATGGTGCATTTTCAACTTTTGCCCGTAGCTTCTAAACGACTCGTATTATGGTTTTATGGTTTATACATTATTAGGGCACTTTTATTAGAGTAACATTATGCAGGTAAAACGAAGTTTCTAGCTTAAATTGTTTTTGAGATATTGGCATCAACTTTTTATTTTCTTACCGACGCCATATTGGATTATTGTATTTTTGGAAAGATCTTTTTAAGAGCTTTCCAATGATGTATAACAAGGTAAGATTATTATTTTTCTTGAGCTCTAAAAACCAAAATAATTGTTTTTTTTTAAGTAGGCTTTGATTACGCATGGCGGCCATAATGAAACAAAAGAATGCCGCATGTCAACAATCATTTTGTGTTCCTGAATAGTACTTCTTATCATTTTCTCATTGTGCCGAGTTTTTACAAAGTTTATTTGAGTTTCTTATACTACTTAAAATGGAGGGTAATTATTCCAACGAAGAGAATTTGGATATGATAGAACTTTATTTTAAAGCAAATAGAAATACACAAGCAGCTGCGCGTTCATACGAAGAACAATTTCCAGACCGACATCAACCAAGCCAAAGGCATTTCAGATTTCTAAGTGTAAACTTGTTAGCTTATGGGTAAAAATATTAATTCAACCATCGATGTTTCAGATTTTCAACTAAGATATTATACTAACAGTGAATACCTAGTGACTAAAATGTAACTATCACACTATTGAAAATACCTAAACTAAATTTAAATTAACACATAAAAAAAATATAAGTTACACCACATGCCTCCCTCCATTTTCCACACATTTTTGACATTTCTCCAATACCTTCCGTGTAACCCTTCTTAAGGTGTTCTTGTTAATATTAGCAAAAACATCTCGGACTCTGTCTTCTAGCTCTCTGAGACTTTCTGGCGGAGAAAATTCGTAGACCTCATTTTTTGCGTATCCCCATAAATAAAAATCGGGAGGAGTAATATCCGGTGACCTTGCCGGCCAAGCAACAGGGCCATTATTAGCTATAATATTTTCCCCGAAAGTATTTCTGAGGACCGCCATCACCTCTCTGGTACCGTGAGCCGGACAGCCATCTTGTTGGAACCAAATATTTTGCAGGTCGTTTGGGGGAACAGAATTTATAACTTCTGGAATAATTTGTTCCCGTAATAGTTGCAAATATCTGTTACCCGATAAATTTTCTTGGAAAATGAACGGCCCAATCAAACGGTTATCTAAAATACAAATTGTTATGAGTGATTTAAAGCAGAAGTGCATTGTTTGGAATTACCTATAATGCCACACCACACATTGAACCCAAATTTTGTTTGTAAACGTCTTTCTTCTAAATTATGAGGATTCTCGGTGCCCCAGTAATGAGTATTATGTTTATTGAAAATTCCACAGTTTGTAAATCGTGTTTCATCTGTCCAAAGTACTTTAGAATGAAAGTTGGGTATTTGCTGGCATTTGTTGATGAACCATTCACTAAACGTGATTCTTCTAGCAAAATCATTTACCTGAAGACCCTGTACAATAGTAGGTTTATAGGGATGAAAGTGAAGTTTTTTCAAGACTCGTTGGACGGTTGATTTGGGAATTGCCGTTTGTTCTTCAATCTTTCTTACTGAGGTTGTTGGGTTGTCCCTGACACTTTCTATTATAGCTGCGTTTCTTGCTTCATTATCTATTGAATAGATCTTTGGTTTCGGTTTCAAAAAAGACCCGTAGGCTAATAGGTTAACAATTAGAAATCTGAAATGCCTTTGGCTTGGTTGATGTCGGTCTGGAAATTGTTCTTCGTATGAACGCGCAGCTGCTTGTGTATTTCTATTTGCTTTAAAATAAAGTTCTATCATATCCAAATTCTCTTCGTTGGAATAATTACCCTCCATTTTAAGTAGTATAAGAAACTCAAATAAACTTTGTAAAAACTCGGCACAATGAGAAAATGATAACAAGTACTATTCAGGAACACAAAATGATTGTTGACATGCGGCATTCTTTTGTTTCATTATGGCCGCCATGCGTAATCAAAGCCTACTTAAAAAAAAACAATTATTTTGGTTTTTAGAGCTCAAGAAAAATAATAATCTTACCTTGTTATACATCATTGGAAAGCTCTTAAAAAGATCTTTCCAAAAATACAATAATCCAATATGGCGTCGGTAAGAAAATAAAAAGTTGATGCCAATATCTCAAAAACAATTGAAGCTAGAAACTTCGTTTTACCTGCATAATGTTCCTCTAATAAAAGTGCCCTAATAATGTATAAACCATAAAACCATAATACGAGTCGTTTAGAAGCTACGGGCAAAAGTTGAAAATGCACCATTTTGATTTTTCCCAATTATCTTGAAAACCACAAAAGATATCCTAAACTTCAAAACGTCATCAAATTTGTAATAAAATTCTCTAAAACTTTCCTAATTTAACCCACCCTGTAGCTATAGCGGTTTACGAGATAGCAATGCATGTAAGCCAAATTTGGGACACATTGTATATATATATATATATATATATATATATATATATATATATATATATATATATATATATATATATATATATATATATATATATATATATATATATATATATATATATATATATATATATATATATATATATATATATATATATATATATATATATATATATATATATATATATATATATATATATATATATATATATATATATATATATATATATATATATATATATATATATATATATATATATATATATATATATATATATATATATATATATATATATATATATATATATATATATATATATATATATATATATATATATATATATATATATATATATATATATATATATATATATATATATATATATATATATATATATATATATATATATATATATATATATATATATATATATATATATATATATATATATATATATATATATATATATATATATATATATATATATATATATATATATATATATATATATATATATATATATATATATATATATATATATATATATATATATATATATATATATATATATATATATATATATATATATATATATATATATATATATATATATATATATATATATATATATATATATATATATATATATATATATATATATATATATATATATATATATATATATATATATATATATATATATATATATATATATATATATATATATATATATATATATATATATATATATATATATATATATATATATATATATATATATATATATATATATATATATATATATATATATATATATATATATATATATATATATATATATATATATATATATATATATATATATATATATATATATATATATATATATATATATATATATATATATATATATATATATATATATATATATATATATATATATATATATATATATATATATATATATATATATATATATATATATATATATATATATATATATATATATATATATATATATATATATATATATATATATATATATATATATATATATATATATATATATATATATATATATATATATATATATATATATATATATATATATATATATATATATATATATATATATATATATATATATTTATATATATATATATATATATTATATATATATATACATATATATATATATATATATATACATATATATATATATATATATATATATATATATATATATATATATATATATATATATATATATATATATATACATATATATATATATATATATATATATATATATATATATATATATATATATATATATATATATATATATATATATATATATATATATATAAGTATATGTATATATATATATATATATATATATATATATATATATATATATATATATATATATATATATATATATGATAGTATGTTTTCATTTCACGTACACCAACGTCGTAACAAGAAAATGATCCTTGTTTGGAACATGTTCTGCATCACAGCAGACACAATGATCCATTAGTCAAACGACGATCGCGATTTCGCTCTTATTAGAGCTCATCAGGCCGGCATAGACTAGCGAGTCCCGTGTAGGGCAAATGCACAAAATGGAATCACAAAAACAACTACTCCGCTGGCTAATACCACGACCGGCATTGAATTACATTGTGACTCCTGGCTTTCGTTGGGAGCATTAAATGATAGTATGTTTTCATTTCACGTACACCAACGTCGTAACAAGAAAATGATACTTGTTTGGAACATGTTCTGCAACACAGCAGACACAATGATCACAATATATATATATATATATATTTATATATATATATATATATATATATATATATATATATATATATATATATATATATATATATATATATATATATATATATATATATATATATATATATATATATATATATATATATATATATATATATATATATATATATATATATATATATATATATATATATATATATATATATATATATATATATATATATATATATATATATATATATATATATATATAACCGACCGACTCATGGATTACTTCGCGATGGTTTGACCAATTTAAGTTTTTAATTTAAACCCATATTAAAAGCACAAGGAAGAATGGAATTTCGTTCTGCCGGTAAGTGCATTTGTATTTTCGTTAAGTAAGAAATTAACTAGACACTTTTAAATCCGATTTAAAGGCAAAAATAATTGTTATTATATTTAAAATCATAATTACAGAATCCAAATTATTATTGTTAGAATTTTTGGGATATCTTAAACGATGTAAGGTTAGATTAAGTCAGTTTTTTTTTATTAATTTAAATGTATTTTGGGTTATGCTTAAAAAATGTATTACACTAAGAATAGCTCATGAAAGCACAGATATTTTGGCTACTTAGGGTTAGATTTTGGTTACCTGCAATAAATAAATAAATTAATAAATACAAGAAAAATACTATATTTTTGCAAAAAATAAAATATCTTAAGTGTTTATAAAAATTAAAAAAAAAATTTATGTACATATGGGTATAGGTATGCAAATATTTCGCCAACTTTTATAAAAGATCTTGTCGACCGACGCGCGACGTTATGAATACTGCGTGAAAAAAACCGATATTATGCCCTAGTTTGCAAAATCGATTGTCACGTTTGATATAAATCCATCTACGCTGCAAGAAAAAGAGAACGGCTTTCTGGTTTCTCCTCCCAGTTTACCTTCTTAAGCTGGAGGGTATTTGACAATTTTTGATGTTCATAGTATTAACTGAACAACAGTTCTACCCGCCCGGCTGCTAGTCGATTTCTTTAAGCCGACCAAGGACAGTTTTTTTTTAATTTAAAAAAATATATATTAGTTCATATTTAAATTAAGCTGGTTGAGAATTTCGAGGAATCGAAACATAGACCGAGAAAACTGTTATCTTAGTAGGTAGTGCTAAAATTAAATGTGGTTTTACTTAACAATGAATAAGTAAAAATAAAATATGTTTCTTTTTTCATAGGGGATAAAGTTAGAAAACCAAATATTCAATCTGCAGTTATAATGGCGGGAACTCAGAATCTAGAGAATACGGCGGCTGCATACGGTCAAGAAAGGAATAGCGATCGAGAAGAAAATGATGCTAATGATCTCACACATAATAGTAGTCAGCATAGTGCACCGGTTAAAGAAGATTTCTTAGAAGATATATATATATATATATATATATATATATATATATATATATATATATATATATATATATATATATATATATATATATGGTAACAACTATATATATATATATATATATATATATATATATATATATATATATATATATATATATATATATATATATATATATATATATATATATATATATATATATATATATATATATATATATATATATATATATATATATATATATATATATATATATATATACATGTTAGATCGTGGTAAGCGGAAAACACTTTTTAAAAAAAACTTTTATTCTTTCAAAAATAATTACAGCTTATGCCTTTTAAAATGTTTAAATTGGATTAAGACTATTTCTCAATTGTACTGCCTGAACTGAACTATTTAGATTAACTTCGTTTTCTGAACTGAACTGTTTACGTCTAGGGCTATTTCTGAACTGAAGGATGTTGTTGGCGTTTAGATTGCAGGTATTTATATGTTTTTGGGTGTGCAAAACATATTCTGGAACGTTTTGTGTCGTTTAGTTTTTATTAAAGTTGTTTATTTGAAACGCAAAAGATGTAAGCAAAAAGAGTTCTAAAGTTGTAAACAAGTGATGAAATATCTTGTTTTTATTACATTGTATGATGAAAGATTTTAAAGAGTTGCTTAAAATAATGGTTCTTGTTTATTAGAAGTTTTGATAAACACCTGCATCCTTTACAACTGCGTAATAAGATAAAGATTTATGTTTTTTAAATAAGAATGAGGGTTGAATTCTGATATAACAACTCCCTCTCATAAAAAAAGTTAGTGTTACACAATGCAGTGACTTTTATCATAAAAATTGAAGTCAAGCACAACTCTTATTCAAATTTAAACTATGTGTAAATTCAAAACTTTCACCTTCCTCTATTGGTTTGTTTATTCGAAAACTAGGGCGTCGCCTAGGTAACATTTTTGAAAATCTTTTTCCTAATGCGGAAATTCGCGGTTGAGGAGAAGGTGGTGGTTGTGGAGGGTTTGACGAAGTGTCAATGCCAATTCTTGTGGATCTTAGACGTTTTCTGCATTTATTTAGAATGTACATAATAATTATTGTTATTATGAGAGTAATAGAAACATATGTAAACCAAGGGGTGTATTTATTTATAACTGGTTCGTTAATTAAATTGTCTAAGTCCTCTGAATATTGATCCAGTTTATGTTTAGCTATTTCTAAATCATCTAGATTTAATTGGCTAAGTTTTATTGGTTTTATATTAAAATTAGTTTTTATATTATTAGGGTAACTTTGAAAACAAGTGTTTGGAATTTGGATTGCATGAGAATAATTATAATACCATTCAGAAACTTTAATCATTGAAGCTTGTATGCGAGTAGTGCCAATAAAAGCAGAACATCTCGGTTGTAAAGTTAAAATACTGTTAGTTTCAATAAGTTTTGTTACTGGATCGAGTTTTTAAAAGTTGTGCTTCACAAATTGCATTATTATCAATGGGATAAGAATATAAATTTTTACATAGTTTGATATTAAGCATTATTTCTTTGCATTTATTAATGTTCTGTAATGTAACGTATTGATCTGAATCATCACCTTTCGCGATATATTTTTGAGCTGTAGGTAAAATGTAATGTAACCTAGTTCTATTGTCTTTAATGGAATAGGATACAACCTGTATACTATATAAAGTTCTGGTTCGACTAGAGGAATTTCTAATACAAAAATTAATTTTGAAAATGTTTGAAATGCTGACAATTCAATGATATCTAAATAAGTGGCAACTTTTTCTTCTCGAGGAAAAAGCGTTGTCGGGTGTAGTTACGATATTTTGGCATATTACAAGATTAATATCTTTGTCTGCAAATATAAAGCAAAATATTTCTAGAATTGGCATATCAACATTGTTTTCTATGTAATAAGTTTTTGTTAAGTCTATATCGTTTTTCGAGTTCCATATAATTTTGAATAATTCAAGAATAGATTCTTCGTTTGAAGCAGGCAAGGGGATAAAAAGGTAATTTCTTTTTTTGACAGATTTTGAATTTAGACAATTAATGCGATCATAATGAAATGCAATGATTTCTTCTAGCATGTCTTCTATAATTTTATAATGCAGTTCTTGTATTTTATTTTGTTGGAAAAAGGTTATAATATTTTTGTGGTCTTTGTCTAAAAGTTGGCTATTAAAATATTGTATTTTTGAATAATCTATTAATGATTCCGTTAGGTAAAGTCTTATGAACCTATTGAATTCGTTTTCCAGTTCAATTTCGGGTTCTTCGGTGTCTTCGTTGTCTTCGTTATTATTGACTTCTTGGATTGCCTTGCTTGTGCTTGGTTCCTCTAATTTTGAATTAAATGCAGCAACTTGTTGAAAATGATTAATTTTTATTCTGCTTAGTGCGTCTGAAGTTTTCCTGGTTTATAGATAATTTCGTAATCATATTCTTCGAGTTTTAGCCTCCATCTGGCTAATCGACTTCCAGGATCCTTTATAGAGAATAGCCATGTCAGTGGTCTGTGATCTGTTACCAATTTAAATTTCTTTCTTTCTATAGGTATGGGCGGAAGTGTTTCACTGCCCAAACGATTGCAAGTAGTTCTCGTTCAATCACACTGTATCTGCTTTCTGCAGGACAAAGGGTTCGTGATTCGTAGGCTATAGGAAGATCCTTGCCTATAGGTCCTTATGATAAAATGGTTCCAACTGCGTATAAGGAAGCATCCGTTGTGAGAACAAAAGGTTCTTCGAAATTTGGATAAATTAAAATTGGTTCGGTAATTAAGCAATTTTTTAAGTCGTCGAATGATCTTTGGCAATTTGTATCAAAATCAAACGTTGTTTCTTTTTTTAATAGATTTGTCAGAGGTTTAGAAATTTTGGCATACTTTGAAATAAATCTTCGATAATAACCAGTCAGACCTAAAAATGATTTTACTTGTTTTACGTTTTTGGGAATTGAAAAATCTTGAATTGCTTGAATTTTTGCGGGATTGGGTTTTATTCCGTCCTTTGTGATTAAATGTCCCAGATAGGCTACTTTTTTTCGTAGAAATTCACATTTATCAGGCTGTATTTTTAGATTTGCCTTCCGTAATCTGGAAAAAACCTCCTTTAGTCTAGAAATATGTTCATGGATTGTACTACTGTAGATTATAATGTCGTCCATATATCCTGCGCATCTCTCATTTTGTATACCCATGAGTATGTTGTCCGTTACTCTTTGAAATGTCGCTGGTGCATTTTTCAGTCCAAATGGCATTCTGAGGAACTCATAGTATCCATTTTCTACGGAGAATGCTATTTTTTCAACGTCTTTTAGGTCAATTTCAATCCTGAAGCTCGGTCTAGCGTTGTAAAATATTGGCAATGTTCTAGTTGGTCGAGGATATCGGCTAATTGGGCAAAATATAACGGTCTTGCACACATGTGTCGTTGAGGCGACGATAATCTATTACAACACGATATTTTTGTTTTCCAGAGGCGTCTTGTTTCTTTGGAACGACCCACACTGGAGACGACCATGGAGAAATGGATGGCTGTATGATTCCTTGGTCTAACATCTTGTTAATTTGTGTTTTCACCTCTTCTTTGTGGACATATGGATATCTATAGGACTTTAGCATCTTTAGTGTGAATAGAGTGTTTAATTTCACTTGTAAACGTCAATTTATCTCCTTCTAAATAAAAGATATCTGAAAAACCTAAACATATTTCCATAATCATTTCCTTCTCTTCTTCATTGAGATGGTCCAAACGTAATTGATTTATTATTTCTTCTTTTCTTGTTAGACGTGTGTTGAAAGATACCGGGTCACTTTTTTTAAAAGTTTGGATAGGTAAATCAGTTTTTATAAAGGGTTCAAAATTTAAATTCGAAAATTCTATCGTTTTTGGTATCCTATTTACATTTAAAACAGTTGCAAAAAATCCCCAATTTTCGTTTATTTTTATTATAGCATTTGGAATTCTGACTTTATCTAGTTCTTGAGCTAACAAAACTGCTTCGGTATTTTTTAATTTATTTGTTTTAAATTTACAAATTTTTTCTGTCCGGGGTTCAATATTAATTATATTTTTAAAATTAGCGTTCTCGTTATGTCCGACCTCGTTGGTTTTATTACATGCTGACTCGACTTTATGCAGTTGTATGACTTTAAAATTTGTGATAGGTTTTTTATTTTTTAGATCAACAATGCAATTATAATGTTCAAGGAAACTCGAACCTAATAAACCATCAAATTCAATGTCAATGTCGCAGATAAAAACCTTATGTGAGTTATTATACGTAAACGGAATTAATTCGGACTCTGTAATTAAAATGTTTTCATTTGTAATGCCTTTTACTTATATTTTCAGGAAATCTTATTGAATAATTTTTCCAAGTGTTGGGTTTAAATATAGAAATACCTGCGCCAGTGTCTATCAGAATTTTAAAAGTATTACTTTGGTCATAAATATAATATAAATTTTCAGAACTAACTAAATTTAAAGAAATATTTGTTGGAGATTTAGATCGGGTATGATATTTTCTGTTATATTCATAGCTTGAATTTGTGTCGATAAATCCTGTATTTCTTGTACATCCAAGGCTTGTACAGGAAAATTTTCATTACACTAAGAAAAAATATGATTATCATTTGAATAATTTTCATTGAAATTTTCGTAATATATATTTTCATGTATTTCATTAAAATTTGAATTCGGATTTTGATTTTGAAAATCTTGATAAGATTCGTTGTCATAGTATTGATTATTTTCAAAATTTGGGTTTTTATATATTTCAAAATTTTCGTTTTGAACATCATTTTCTTGATAATAATAATTATCAAAATTATCTACATTCAAGTCATGTGTTTTTTGTTGATTAAACCTGTTAAAATTTGGATTATTTTGAATTATTGTAGGCCTTTGTTGAGAAAAATTTTGTGTTCTTTGAACCGGCTGATTATTAAACAATGATCTTGTTTGACTAGAATTAAAAGTATGCGGTCTTTGCTGAAAATTTTGTTGACCATTTTTAGGCATCATATTTTGAAAATTTTGAGAATTTTGATTTTGCAAATTTGAAAATCGAGAAAAATTTTGAGATTGATTTTGTTTTATTCGGCATTCATTAATAGAATGACCATTCTTTTTACAGTAAGTACATGTTTTAATATTTTGATTTGTTCTTATATTATGTGATTGATTATTATTAGGTTCTACTACTCTTTGAAACCTTTGGTTTTTAAAATAAGAAAGTTGTAATTCTCTTTTAATACGATTTATAGCTTCAATTATAGTTAAACTAGTCTAACATTTTGACCTATTTTTGGATCAAGTCCTGTTTAAAATAATTTGTGCGTTTTTTTGTTCTTGAGTAAGAGCCTGTTTAGCTACCGCAGAATACATTTTTGCATTATACGTTTGTAAACTCGCCGCAAAATTTAAAGGAGTCTCATTGGGTAATTGATGCATTCTTTGCAAATCTTGTATAAGCGAAGTTAGATCTCGAGGATCGTCAAAATGTACAATTAATAAATTTGATACGTCTCGCCACGTATTTAAATCTCTAGAATTGATCAATTGTGCAGCTTTGCCTTTTAATTGATTTTTAATTTTAATTAATAACAAAATTTTTTGGTCTTGTGTGCATATTTGGTTCGCTCTATTGCAAGCATTTATAAAAGTATTCAAAGCAATTTGATCACCGTCATATTCGGGAATAAGAGAAAATATTTCTGAAAGTCTGTACTCTTCGACTGCGTCGACATTATTTTGATTTTCTTCCATTTTTAATTTTTAATAATAATGATTGTATTTGATAAAGATTAACTAGTGAGTTTAAATTAGATAAATTTAATTATTTTAATTAGTGAGTGAATTCAGAAATTTTAAATATTTTAGTTAGTGAGTTCAGGAATATAATTAGTTTAGTTTGTGATAGTGAGTTCAGGAGTATAATAACAAGCAATAAATAATATTAAAATATGTTTAAATATAGTTAAATTATGATTCAAATTATAATAATATTTGTTAACTTACATACAAAAAAGCAGCATTTGTCTTAACCTACGGCGAGAAGAGGGCTTTTTGGGAGTGTGTAGTCACGTGTCAAGGGCTTCACCAGGTGTTCCTAATCCACACGTTCTGTACAGGGATGAGAGGCTTCTTGTCGTGTCAGGGGCTTCACTACGTGTTCCTAATCCACAGGACGCTTCTCGGGGATGGGATTGAAGTGAGTAGGTTTTCGTGTCAGGGGCTTCACTAGGTGTTCCTAATCCACAACATGCTGCTTCGTCCCTATATAAATTAAAATGATGGGCTCTTATTGTCCCGAGGGTTCGGTTGACCTTTTTGAAAATATTGGGCTCTTTTTGCCCCGAAAAATCTTCTTAAAATTGGGATTTGTTGCTTTTTTGGTTCTTTATTTTCTTGTAAGTGATTTTTTCACTTTTGAAAATCTGCACGACTGCGCTAATTGTTAGATCGTGGTAAGCGGAAAACACTTTTTAAAAAAAACTTTTATTCTTTCAAATAATTACAGCTTATGCCTTTTAAAATGTTTAAATTGGGTTAAGACTATTTCTGAACTGTGCTGCCTGAACTGAACTATTTAGATTAACTTCGTTTTCTGAACTGAACTGTTTACGTCTAGGGCTATTTCTGAACTGAAGGCATGCGTTTAGATTGCAGGTTTTTATATGTTTTTGGGTGGGCAAAACACATTCCCGAACGTTTTGTGTCGTTTAGTTTTTATTAAAGTTGTTTATTTGAAACTCAAAAGATATAAGCAAAAAGAGTTCTAAAGTTGTAAACAAGTGATAAAATATCTTGTTTTTATTACATTGTATGATGAAAGATTTTAAAGAGTTGCTTAAAATAATGGTTCTTGTTTATTAGAAGTTTTGATAAACACCTGTATCCTTTACAACTGCGTAATAAGATAAAGACTTATGTTTTTTTAAATAAGAATGAGGGTTGAATTCTGATATAACATATATATATATATATATATATATATATATATATATATATATATATATATATATATATATATATATATATATATATATATATATATATATATATATATATATATATATATATATATATATATATATATATATATATATATATATATATATATATATATATATATATATATATATATATATATATATATATATGTATGTATATTTACTGTGACTGATATCTTTAAATTTTCAATATTTTTAACCCTATTATTTTATGTTTTTTTGATCCAGAATATCGAATTAAGATTTTCAATTATTTGCATAAAAAGCAATGATCCCATCTTATTATCTCTACCTGTATATTTTACAACAACATTAATATAACCTTAAACTGAAATATGTACAGCCAAATCTTATAGAAATGCATATTCGATAATCGATTTGCCGTCAATCAGGGCGACTTGAAACGACGTGCCAGAATCTGAATCTCATTATTATTTTTGTGATTAGTGGTTCCATCTACCTTTTAATTTTTACCTCGCAAGCTGCGATCGTTTAGTGGTTGTGATTTATTTGATTTTAAAGAAAATTGAGTAACAGAGTAAGGTAAGAAATTTTTTTTTCTAAAAGCAAACAGCATAAATCAGACGTAGACGTACGTGGTTTATTTTCTACTATTTAGTAAATAATATTATAGTATTCCTAATTAAATATAAGTACATATAATTATAAGGGAACAAAATTGAAGGACCTATTGTTTTTTTTCAATTTTTTGCTTCTTTTTACTGTTAAATTGACCCGTCACCGGGCGGAGGCGGCGTCTTCATCCCCAAACCGACGCGCCCCACGCTGATGGTGGTAATACCAATACGTAAACAGGGTTAGTAAAAAGAACCTGAACTCTTAAATATCTTCAAAACCTCTGAAGTTATGCTTAGAAATTCAGCATTTGGGGGTTTTTGGGCACGCGAAATTGAAAAAAGTATCGGCACTGTTGCCAGACTTTCCAGTTTTGCGCTACTTATCTTTCTTAAAGGGAATGACTCTTTTATTTTTTTGCAATTAGCTGTCTCAAATTTAGTAAGATCTCAAATCTTCCACACTCTATCTGTATTAGTTTTTGAGAGATGGCACCGCATTTACACTAAAAAGTACGAGAACGCTTGAATATTTTCAAAACTGCTAAAGTTGTGCTTACAAAATTTGATATTTAAGTGTTTCTGCAAGCGGAATTGAAAAATGGTATCGGTACTGTTGTAAGATTTTCCCAGTTTTGTGCTACACGTGGTCGTTTTCTTATCTTAAATGGAAGGCCCCATTGATTTTTATTGAAATTAATGACTTTTAATTTATGAAAGTTGAACTGATATTGACGCTTTTCCTTCACACTTTATCTCGGCTTGAGACTGGTCTAACTACTACCAGTATAGTTGATACTTAAAGCGTGTTTAAAAACGGTCGACACACAACCACCAAACACCAATAACGCTAAGATAAAGATATTAAAAGTCAACGAACTAAAGCAACAATAACTTAACAGAATGGATACTGATTTTAAAGACGTAAATTTGAGATCTTACTAAATTTGAGACGATTAATTCAATGTAATAAAAATAAATGGGACATTCCATTAAATATAAGATATTTAAGCGTACTTTTTTCTGCAAATGCTGTGTTGTCTTAGCAACTAGTACAGATAGAATTGTGAGAATTTGGGATCTTACTAAACTTGAGATATCCAATTCATTGCAGTAAAAATAAATGGGGTATTACATTTAAGGTAAGAAAAAGGCTGTGCGTAAACCTGGGAAATTTGGTAACAGTGCCGATTCCATTTTTTTTATTATTCATGTCCAGAAACTCCCAAATGCCTAATTTTGTAACCACAATTTAAGCGGTTTTGAATATTTTTAAGTGTTCCGGTTCTTTTTGCTAATCCTGTATAAAAGTGTCCCATAACTTTCTCTAGAAAAGTGTGCAAAATTTAAAAATTGTGTGTAAAATTAGGTGATACGAGTAGCATAAAAATATTTCAATTTCGTGACAGACGGGTGAAAAATGCAAATTTTGGAAACCCCTTTCTCCAGGAGAGTGTGCAAAATGAGAAAATAGGTGTGCAAAATTGTACAAAAGTAGGTGAAACGAGTAGCAGAATAGTTTTACAATTTTCTGACTGACGGGAGGAAAATACAAATTTTCGACGACCCATAACTTTCTCTAGGAGAGTGTGCAAAATTTAAAAATAGGTGTGCAAAATTGTGCAAAATTAGGTGAAACGAGTAGCATATACAACAGTTTCTCAATTTTGTTACTGACGCGACGGGGGGGAAAATACAAATTTTCGACGCCACTTAACTTTTTCTAGGAGAGTGTGCAAGATTTAAAAATAGATGTGCGAAATTGTGCAAAATTATGTGAAACGAATAGCACAACAGTTTTTCAATTTTGTGACGGACGGGGGAAATACAATTTTTCGACGACCCATGACTTTCTCTAGGAGAGTGTGCAAAATTTAAAAATAGGTGTGCAAAATTAGGTGAATAAAGTAGTATAGAAGTTTTTCAATTTCGTGACAAACGGGGGGCAAAATGCAAATTTTTGACCCCCCTTGACTTTTTCTAGGAGGGTGTGCAAAATTTGATAACTAATGTACAAAATTGTGCAAAATTAGATGGGACGATTGATATAAAAATATTTAGGTATTTTAAAAGACGGGGGGAACGGTCAAGTTTGCCCCCCGTTTAAAAAAATGCTTTAATTTCTCTTGGGTGAATATGCAATTGTATTTATTGTGTGCAAAATTGTGCAAAATGATAGTGTATCTATTTTTGAAATTCGTTGGTTTCGGGGGGAAACTTGACCGACCCGATTTCCTCGGTCCACCAATATAGCGTGCTTCTTCTCGGCGCATTGCGATGTTTTGCAGTTTGGAAACACCTCTTTAAGATTTTAACAGCCTCTTCTGCATTTGGATTAGTAGAATTTCTGATTTCCTCGTCCAGTGATTATTTAAATAACTCCTTGTTGACGACTAATTTTCCTTTCGGGTCTAATTTTTTTCTGGTTTTTGTCTGTATTTCGAACAATATGTGCCTATGAGGAGAAAGTGGTTCGTTGTTTAGCATCTTCCAGTTCTTTACCTTTCTTGCCAATTTTTGTGTGGAAAAGGTTATATCTATATACGACCTGCTATCTCTTCTTATAAAAGTCGGTTCGTGGCTTTTGTTATGTACAGTTAAGTTTAGACCCGCCAGCAATCCGCTAGTAGTTTCCCTCTTCGGTCGCTGACCGGAGAGCCCCATTCCATCGATTTTGAGTTAAAATCTCTCAATGTAATTGTTTCCTTGTTCCCGGCACTTATTATATAATAAGTTCATTTATATATAGTTCGAAATCTGCGAACGGGATATTTGGCGATATATAGCATCCGATTATATTAAATTCTGGTGTCGCAATTATTATGAGTCCGTTTTCTCTTTTCGTATATTGGACTTTGATGTTTTTATTAAGAAATAATGTAGCCACGTCCTCTTTTTTGTCGACTATCCATAATTTATTTTTTATGAGTTTTGTGTTTGGTTCACAGGATATGATTAGATCCGCGCCGACCTCTTGGGCAGTTAAAAATGCCATGTCTTAGGCCCTTGGTGATCTGTCAGCATTTATTTGAAGTATTTTCATTGCTTCGTGGTAAATGAAATCTGTCCTGTTTTCTTCCTCTGGATACTAAGAGCTTTCTTGTGAGAGTACACTTACCTGTACCTGCGCTATACCCGCTCTCGTTGCAAAGAGGGTCATTTATATTATCCTGTTGTGGCATTCTTGGTGTATTTATGTCCTTTTATTCTATTTTCCAGAAGCTGACTTGTCATTCCGATGTACTTTTTTTGGACAATTGGTGCATGGTATTGAATACACTATATTAGATTGTTTTTTTAAGGGAACTTTGCTTTTTAGTTTTGTAAAAATTTTGTTGATTAAGTTGTGTGATTTATCACAGGTAAAAATGTTATGTTTTTTAAGAATGTATTTGATTTTTTGTGAAAGCCCCTCTGTATAGGGGAGGGCAACATGTTTTGTATCTTCTTCTGGAGTGCGGTTATTCTTATAACGAGACGTGTTGTATAACTTGTGCGTTGTTTAATTATTCTACTAATGTGTTGCTCTGGGAAATGATTTTTTAGTAATACGTTTTTTACTTTTTTTAGCGTCTCTTTTCTGTATTTTGGTGCTGTTAACTGTAAGGCTCGATCAGCTAAACCGGTCATTACACTTAATTTTTGATTTTTTGAATGATTTGAATTATAATTCAGATATCTCTCAGACCAAGTATCTTTTGTGTGCCATTTTGTTTGAATTTTGTTGTTGTTCTTTATGAGGGTCATATCTAAAAAGTTTATTTGATTACGTTCCTCTACCTCATACGTGAATTGTAGTTTGTGGTGAAAGCTGTTGAATTCATGTACAGTTTCATTTAGTTTATTATTTGGAATTGCTATTAAACAATCGCCAACATCGTCACATATCTTTTAAAGAATATAGGTTGAAAATTTAGTTTAGCTAAAACTTTTTCTTCCAAGTACTCCATTACTAACTGTGCCATTGTTAAAGAAATTGGAGAACCCATTGCGCAGCCATCAATTTGTTGGTAGAATTTTTCTTTATATTGAAAATAATTTATTGATAATGTGATTTTAATAATTTCTATAAACTCTTCCAATGATAATTGTATATGATCTTTTAACAGGTTCCATTTTTCATTAATAATAATAGGTATAAGTTCATTAGGTATGCTTGTATACAAGGAAGTCACATTCAGAGACATTAGGATGTGATTATCTGGTATGACTACTGAATCTATAAAATTTTTGAAAGTAAAAGAGTCTTTAATGCAGAAGTCGTTTAGACCGGTAATATTGGAAATGCAATTTGACAGATATTTTGACAAATAATAAAACGGACATTTTATACTTGAAACGATAGGTCTTACTGGAAGGTTTGGTTTATGCAATTTTGGCAAACCGTAAATTTTTGGAGCTACGGCATTATGAATAGTTAAATTTTTTGCTTCAATTTCTGTAAACATTTTTTTATTTAGTAAACGTTTTATGGTTTGGTTGTTTTTATTTTGATAGATGTTAGTTGTATATATTTTGATCATTTAAAAGTCCTTCCATTTTGGTTTCGTATTCTATTGTGTTCATTATAACACTTTTGTTGCTTTTATCTGATTTTAAAATTGTAATTTGGGGATTGTGTTTTATAAAGTGTTGTTTTATTAATTTGCTTATTAAGTTTAATTTGAAGATTGTTTGTTTTAATTCTTTTATGTTTAAGTTTCATTTTATGATTAGTTAATGTGTTTGTTATTTCTGTCCTAATTGTGTCTTTCATTACTTCTGGTTTTCCTTGTATTGCTGTTTCAATGCCTGCTATATATTCACTTATTGGTAGGTCTTTTTCATTAGTAATGTCTATAGAAAATTTAGGTCCTAGTGCTAAAATTTCTTGAACTTCATTTGGTATTTGAGTGTTAGAAATGTTATGTAGCCATTTTGAGGTGTCTATTTTGACATTATTTTTTGGTTTTATTAAATTATTGAGTTTTTTAATTTGTTTGTTTTTAGTTTTTAGAAAAATTATAAATTCCATAAATTTATATACAATTTGTAGTGGCATTATATTATTTAAAGTTGTTATACTGTTGTCTCTCAACATAAAACAACAAAAAAGCGTTCCGTTTCTTTTACGAGAGAACAAAAAAAATACAAGCGATAAATATTTCATTACTGCTCTAATACAAGTTCTGGCAGCATAAACAAATCTGTCAATAAATATCTGCCTTATTTCAAGGTATGTACTTTTATAGTGTTGAATATAAATATGTTTTAACGTAGTAATATTGTTTTATATACAGTGTGTCTCTTAAATGTTAATGTCTGTATTTTTATAATTTTAGCATCAAAAAAATTTTTCTGAAGATGCCCTAAATTATAGGGTGAAACGTCAAATAAATGAAAAATTAAAATTTGGTATTTAATTCGAACCCAAACCCAAGAATTTTCCACTTTTGTATACAATAACGGTTCAAGAAAACACATATATATATATATATATATATATATATATATATATATATATATATATATATATATATATATATATATATATATATATATATATATATATATATATATATATATATATATATATATATATTATATATATATATATATATATATATATATATATATATATATATATATATATATATATATATATATATATATATATATATATATATATATATATATATATATATATATATATATATATATATATATATATATATATATATAATGTTGGAACATATTTCGAATATGCTTTATATCCAGGAATCCAGTTAATAACATTGGTTTAGACGTTTTTCTGTATTAGGGGATATATAGCTTTAAAAGACCTTTTTATAGGGAGTTGAACTCATTATTCTATTCATATTTTATGGGGCAAAAAACTTAGAAAGACGTAGGAGACTAACTTGACTATAATATACGTCAAAGTGTTTCGGAAGGAAACTGAAAGATTTTGAGGATATGTTTCGGAGGTCAAAATAATTAGATTTTAAATATTTATAGTTCCTCAAACCGACTCCAAAAAAACGAGGTTCCCAATTCGTCTGCGATGTATTTTTTTATGTATGGTCGTGTATTTCTCCGGAACGCCTTGATTGATTCTAATGTTCTAAGGCTCATTTTGTGCGGAAGTTCTCCCAGTTGGTCAATTTTTTTTGTACTACGCAAATCTTAAAGGGTGGGGGTTAATAAGTTCAAAAATTACAATTTTTGGAAAATAGTCGGAAAAATGTGGCATTTTAAAGATGTTTGGTTTGTGCAATTTTTCGGTTTTATGATTTGACGTTTTAATAAAAAAAATAGATGGGATGAAGAGGATGATAGAGGGTAGAAAATCGGAAATGTTTGGAAAATATGAAGTAAAATACAGTTTCATTATATCAAGAACTTAGGTCAATCCGTATTTATTTTGTCCCATGCAACCCTCCCCGTTAAGGCTAGGGCTGAGAGGGATGGGGAGTAAAATATAACATATAATGTTGCATGTCATTTTATAAGTTTTTTTGGTCAAATAATTCATTTTCGGGGATACAATATGCGTATATACCTTTGTTAGCTTTCTGCATACAAGGTGATATGATAGGGGTAAAAATGGCGATAGGGGGTAAAAAATTGGAAATGTTTGAAAAATATGTATTATATCATCAAGATTTTAGGTCAATCCGTATTTATTTTGTCAAATGCAACCCTCCTCTTAAGTGTAGCGGGAGGGGGGGAGTGAAATATAATATTTTAAGTCATTTTACAAGTTTTTGAGGTTAAATAATTCATTGTTGGGGATAAAATATGCGTATATACCTTTATTAGTTTTCTGTATACAGGGTGATAAAAAAATATGACAGGGGGTAAAAAGAGCGTTAGGGGGTAAATACTAGAAATGTTTGGAAAATATGTAGTAAAATACAGTTTCATTATATCATTATGATTTTAGGTCAATCCGTATTTATTTTGTCACATGCAATCCTCCGCTTAAGGGTAGCGGGAGGGGGGAGGAGTAAAATATAAAATATAATGTTGCATGTCATTTCATAAGTTTTTGAGCTCAAATAATTAATTTTCGTGAATACAATATGCGTATGTACCTTTATTAGCTTTCCGTATACAGGGTGATTAAAAATATTCACCCATTACAATATATATACATAAAACTCCCAAAAAAACACGTTTTTTACAAGTTTAGCGACATTCTGTCAAGCACATTTCTGGTTTTTATATCACAAAATTTATTATACTGGGTGATAATAAAAATAAAAAACCAAAAACTTATAAAATTATTTTTTTATTAAAAACAGAACTAAACTAAAGTAGAAGATAATTGAATCAAAAAATATTATTTGTTGCTGCAACATTTCAGCTATATTCGTCACCTCCCGGTCGATGCGATTTTTGAAGTCGACGCCAATTTAATCAACAGATATTCCTAACACAGCGAAATGTATTGTTTTTGTTTCTATTAGGTATAAATATTGATAAATTTGATGCCGACTTCAAAAATCGCATCGGCCTGGCGGCTACGTTGTTAGCTGAAATTTTGCAGCAACAAATAATATTTTTTGTTTTAATTATTAATATTTCTAATAAAATTTGATATATAGAATTTAAATTTGTTATATGTTATTACGTTTGCGTAAAGTGCATCTTTGGGAATAAAATGATTCGTAATTCTTTTCCCATTGACATTGACATTTTAAAGGCATCTTACTAAATATATTTTCAATTAATAATATAATAATATTAAATATATTAAGGCAGTGTTTCAAGTTTCAATTATTAAATGTTAAACAGAACTAGCCGTTACTTGATGGAAATTCATATTAACAAGGTAAACAAAAAACATTTATGTAAAATTTCCACTTCATTTATTTTACAAAAAATAAAGACACATGACAATGGTTTCGCTCTTCATCATATATTAGATATAAAATCTAACGTCTCATGAAGTTACAGTGCTTGCAAAAATCATTATTTTTTGTAAAATAAATTAATTAGATATTTTACACAAGTGTTTTTTATTTACTTTGTATTTGAAAATTATATATATGTAAAAAAGTTATTAATTCTGAAAAAAGCAGTGGCGTCCAATTTTTCGATGAAAAATAAGGTGAACTAAAAGTTTTATTATCAATAGCGATATAGATCGGGTCAAACGTATAACCATTCTTAGAATACAGGGGAAAATGTTTGTGATTGTGCTAGTGTAGGCGTATTTGTTGAATAGTACTTAAAAATTCTTTATGTGGTGAATCGGAATACATATAAAGAAGTTCTTGAGAACAAAGACCGAATCATAATTCTAAAACAAGAATGGATACTTTTTCCTAAAATCATTTTCGTCATACAACAATGAGGCCGAGCCGAAATTAGGAATACGAAAGAGAACTGGGGCGCGATTAAAATGAAAGTACAATAATCCAGGAAGATTAACAAAGTTAGCAATTACGTAATAGGCAATGGTCTTGAAGCAAAAAATTGGGAATTGATAAAGGAAAAAAAGGAATACGCGTGGACGAACAGTGTATTATTTTATTTTATCCCAATTTTGCGAAGGTGTACATGTTATTTTTATGCTGAGCTAGAACCTTTTTTTAAAAAGAAAATATAGGATTCTTAGTAACATATACTTTCAAATACTAAAGGTTGTATTTAAAGATAAAGGTGTCAAACCTAGGATTATTATAAGTAGCGAAAAGAAACATATTTAACACACAAAAAATGTAGTGTGGAACTTTCGCAATCTCCAATCCATTAAAAAAATATAACAGTTGTTTTAATAGTTCATTGTCCATCAGGTTTAATAACACACATACAAACTTGACTAAGTAACCGTCACTTTTTTTATCCTGTACTGTAGATCGCGGCCTCATATGAATCCAGAAAGCAGGCAAATCAAAACAGTACCGACTCAGAGGAATTTTTACTTACTTTTACAGACTGCATAAAATATACTACATTTATTAATCTAGTCATTAAGTTCCGGTCTTGCAACTTCAGCAAGACATATTTTGTGGATAGGACAATTTTCCAAGAAACAGATTGTTTTTTTTATTTAAGTAGCAATAGGGGCATTTTCATCAATATACGTTAATAATACATAAAAGGTAAGTGCAAAAAACAAAAAGAACAATATTTTTTTTTAAATAAATATTTGCCTTATATTATAAAATTATCAAAAGATCTTGATATTGATAACAAAAGTCGGATTTCCCGGAGAGCTCTCAATAATATTTAAAGTTGGGTACTTAAATATGTGATTTGAAAGACATAGTAAATAATAAAACTTTTGTTGTTAGTAAGAGTTTTAGAAATAACAAAAAAACTATTTTTCTTCACTTTATCATTCATTCAGATATAAAAATATATTTTTTACAATATTTCAAGATACTTTCGATAATAATCTTGTAAGACAATAAATAAATACACATTTTTTTGTTTAAAACCAATTTATTTTCTTCTTAACAAATGTTAAATTATTTATAAATTAACTAAATAATAGGTGAGAGGTTTTTTAGTTGTAAGACTTCACATCCAAAAATAAAACTATTTTTACAAATCTGTCTTTAATTTTCCTCTATACGTGTTAAAAACAACCGCCTTAATACTTGTCCATTTTCTGTTACTAAGTTTTTTGGAGTGTAAAGAAAGTAAATTTTCAACCTCTTTTTGTTTTGGTGCCCTTTTTGCCTTAATATGTTCGGCGAAGTAATTGGCTATGATTCGTTTTTCTTCCAAACTCCAAGTGTGTCTTACGTTAATTGTTTTTTAATTTTGATTGTTTTGGAAACTTGCGCACTACTTGATGAAGTTTCTTTTTCAGAATGTTTTTCAATAAGATCATCAGAATCTATTTGATTTAAAATGTCTTCTTCCTCGAATACTGGACTTAAGTTCACATTAATATCATCAAGATGTTTTCCTTTATATTGCTCAATTCCTCCATTAGACATCAAGAGCAATAATTTAGACACCTTAGCCGTTTGGTACATATCATCTGTCAAACGATAAACGTTGCAATGTGTTTTCAGTGTATGGCCCATAAACTGAGAAAGTTGCTCAAGATCTTTTTCGCTAAAATGTAGTCACTGGGTGATGGTAGCAAGATGCTTCCGCAGCTTTGTGCCGCTTATACTTTTAGGTCTTTCTGCTCCAGATTTTTCGGCAAATTTGCTTAAAATCTTAGTTCCGTCCAGGCGTTCTTTACCCCCTGTATGAAAAATGTATTGACAGTAAATTTATTTCGAAGTGAAATAAAATAATCAAATTTTTTTTTCATTTCGGAGGATAATAAGACAGGCACACCTCGTCCTCTTTTTCCCCTTATAACAATTCGACTATATGAACGGAGCAAAATTTTCTCAGTTTCAGTTAAACACTTCTGAAATTCAAAATTACCGTTATCTTCAACTAGTGTATTGATTACATTATATGTATCAATTTTTAATTGAGCAAGCTCAGCAGGACGTCTTCTATTTAATAGTATTATCTGGGCATACACAACTTCTTTTGTATTGTAAGCAGACACATTTTCCTCATTTAATTGCAGTTCCTCAAATGCCTTTTTTGCAGTATTTTCTAAAAATAAACTTAATTTCTTGAGGTCACTCGTTAGCAGTAAAATTTCGCATTTATTCCACTTTTTTTCATTTAAGTTTAAGCCTGCTTGATCTGAGATTTCGTCTGCCCACTGGGATTCAATTATCTTCTTTAATATCTTTAATTCCTTTCTTTGATCATTACTGTCATCAATTTGAATTAAATGTATTGCTAAGTCGCAACATTTTTTTTAATAAAGTTCCGAAATTTATTGCCAGAGTAGGAGACTCATAAATGTCAGTTTGTTGATTATAATTAGCAATATAATTAACTCCTTTTAAAATCAAAAGAAATGAATCGGTTTTAAAATGTCAATCAAATGTTTTATTTTAGATTCCTGTTGTCTACAAAAGTTCAATAATTTAGCTAAACGGCGCACATTCTGACGAACAAAATCTATGTTTCCCTTACTTTTACGACCCTTCATATACGAGTATGCATATTGACATATCAACATATCACTTTTCGCAAGTAAATTTATATTATCGGCTCTCATTCGAGGAAATAATTCTTTGGTTAATAATTTGTCGTATTCTGATATTTTTCGCATTGTTAGTGTTACTTGGCCATCGCTCTGAGAACTTTGTCTAATATTTCGATCTCCGATATTCTCTGAACACTTTTTGATATGCCTATATAAGCTTTTTCTCTTATAAAAACCCAAGCAATGGGAACACGGAAGAAAGTCATCCATTTGCAATTAATCATTTGAACTTAATCGCTTCACGGGTCTTAAAGTTTCACTTGTCCTATTATTTATGAAATTACCCTTCTTTCTTAAACTTGAAACAATCTCTCTTCGTGTCTTGGATTTGGGAGGAAGAGATGAAATTTTTTGAACTGTAATTTTATTTTGGTGCCAAGTTAAAATATGTCTGACAAAATGAGTTACACCCTTTTCACAATAAAAACAAAAATTTAATTTATCTGCATAATGTTTTTTCTTAACTGTTTCTACCGAGTCAGCTACTAACTAAAAAATACATAAAAAAGTAAGTAAAGAGTTGATTAGCTATTTAAATTTTTCTAAAAAATAATGAAAAGTAATTATTCTTCATGATAAAAAATATAAAGTCTTTTCTTACGCAATTTCCCATGTCAAAATTTTGGGGAAATAGTTGGTATACGAGTAGCCAATATTGGTAAACATAACGGTTTGTAACTACATTATTACTAGAAAAACCAGGTTTTCTTTATACATTTTTTAGGATTTGGTTGTTTTTTGTGCCTGATTTTATTTTAAAGTCGAGCGACCGAGAACTATATAATGAAAAATAAGAACAAAGATAGCGAATTGTTTCTGTACGAATGTGCTTCAGACTGGTATTCGAAAAATACTTCTGAAAAATTTAATCTTTCTCTGGCTTTAATATTGTTTATTTATTTATTTACTGTATCAACAACCGTACAATTAGAGATACGTACTAAAACTAAAGGTAAGATTTAATTTACTAAAAAGATAACTTGCAAAGTAAAACTTTCAATTTAGGAGAAACTAAGTGTGCTATCGTCTGAAGTTTTAGTATTTTACTTTATTTATAATTTTCACTTTGGGTTCTTGTAACAAAATAAAGAAAGGAAAGATGTTCTTTAAAACACCTAAAATATACGCATTAATAAAAGTAAAAAAAAACTATATTTCAAAGAAAATATTTAAAATTAATGAAAAAATTTTAATTTTTTAAATTATAATTAAATCCGAACTAATACATTTGTTTGCAAATTTTGAAACAGGTTGTTTTACAAGTACTGTATGGTGTATTGTTCATTGCAATAACACATTTTCCTTCAATTTTGCTCAAATTCCAAATTAATATATTTTTATGGTAGTTCCTATCATTATATTTGCTTGAAAAGAGTGGCCTACAATTTGATAGAAACCCTTATTTCTATATAGAATATATCTTCCACTCTCTCTTGTAATTTTGATATCATTCATTATTCTATCCTCCCTTTTCAGCAATTTTCTGACTTCCATTCTTAAAAACTCATGTCTTTCCAAAAAACAAGAACCACAGTTTAGATGATTTTCTCAAAAATATATTTTTTGCACGGCAAATATAGCTTATTTCACACATAATTATTTTTCTCCCGTCCTCTTATATTTATTTATTCGAAACCATTTACCTCGAGTAATTTTATACAATAAACTACTAGACCTCGCATAATTAGTTTCCTTCAGGCCCGCAGATTGAAATCGCCGGGCCCGGGAGGGGAAGGGGGTATAAATGGATGAATTTTCTGAAAACAACTAACGATAATGTTTTGGGTATTTTCTCTTACGTCCCCAACCGATAAGCTTTTAAGGTGCTGACAGAATGAAAAGGATTAAAATGGTTAGTTGTAATTTGGTATTATCAAGTTAGAATTCAAAAAACAAAGGATATATATCCGGCCCGGGCCCGAAGGAAAATATCCCCCCCCCCTCTCGTCGGGGCTGGTTTCCTCACGTGCGTAAATTAATAAATCGTTGAAACAAAAACTTTCCCCTTCTCTCAAAAGTTTAAATATGTATCACCTAATTTTTTTCAATATTATGAAACCAGATGCCCTTGCAATTCGTCCCCCGTTGTACTTTATTGGGAGTAGTGTTACTTGTAAAGCCTGTTTCTTCTACTTCCCTATCCAATATTTTGTAAATAACGCGTTTGTGGACCTAAAATAGGTATTATTTAAAAATCAGTCTTTCCGTAACTTCTTGAAAATATTTACTTTAAATGAAGTTTTTCTAATAATTGACTAACTCGTTTGAATTACTTCAAAAGATGAACATACTAGTCTGGGTCTCAGTAAAATATTTTTTCTTAAAAATTCAATATTTAAAATGTTACCAGTGTTTCGCTGTTTCGGCATCTTTGATAGTTTTTACGTATCACAATAAAATTATGATGACAGATTATAGCTGCTGGTATTTATTTGCTACACGAATTTTGTTAATAGTTCACGGCTGTAGTCAACTAAAAAACCATGGTTCTTGAGATTAGACCGTGTCAAAATGGAATTACATTCTGATGTTTCGACCTCGATTACTCGAGCCATCTTCAGGGACCTTCACTTCACGATATCGGAACACTAAATAATTCAGTGTTCCGATCTCGTGAAGTCAAGGTGACAATCGAAGGCGAAACGTCGGAAAGTGATTCCATTTTGACATGGTCCAATCCCAAGAACCATGATTTCTTAGTTTAACAAATGCTTTAAAAAAGCAGACTATATTACTATGAAAAACAAAAGATGTACTTAAGCCGCTATCTCGGAAAGAGGTAAAACTAATTTTTAGCACCTAAATGACCCACTCTAAAAAAATAAAAAGTAAAAATTACTGGGCAGCTCATTTTTGCTACCTTAATATTGATTAAAAAAAGATTATATATACCTACTGCTAACTATACTTGCTGTTTTTTTTAGTTCCCTCGTGAAAAAATTGTCTTGCAATCCGTTGTTTGTCGTTTCGTCTATCTGTCTATTTTTTCGCGGCATAGACAGTATTGAATACAAATTTTGGACAAAAATTAAGGATCACCTGGCGGATGGCTTTTTAATATTTTAATCAAAATTCAATCTTGCGAAATAAAATGGCGGACCAGGGAAATATTTATAAAAGTAAAAATTACCAAATAAATTAAGCATTACGGAGGAATCAACTGGTACATTTTTTATATCAATTTAAGATGGAGAAACAAAGTGACGGCATAATAAGAGATTAAAAAAAATTGCCTAAAAAGCTACTTAATAAAATGATACCAAATTGTGTGTAGGAATCAATTGTTGAATAGAGAAGAACTATCAAAAACTATTAGAAAAAAACAATTTATTTTGTTACACCATCTTGAGTTAGTATCACAGTTTTATCAGTTCTCTATATCACACTTTATTGTTGCACAATATTTTAAATCAATCTACTAAGTACTTTTTTTATACTAAAGTCCACGTGGCATCAAATGCATCCTTCTCGTATTAAAAATGTTGTGACAACATGGTTTAGCTGTGTATGTAAAGATGTTTATGTCCAAAATTAATGTTTCGAAAAAATCGCCATAAATGACTTCAATTGAGAACTTAAAAAAACATGTTTAAAATTAAGATTTTAGTCAGTCAGATAAGTAGTTTTAGTTATTCCGCAAACCGACGAATAAACAGACAACTGACGGAATTGAGTATGTATGTTCCATCGGTTGTACGGAATCCTTGAATAATATATGGTTAGTTACATTTAACAATTTCAGTACGGATATTACATTATAAAAATAGTTCTTGTAATTAACATAAAAACTTATTATGAGATTTCTATAACAAATTAAAAACTCACTCTAATCATGCGGTTACTTGGAATAATGTTGAAAATCAAAGATCCGGATTTTGACAAATTCACTGATGAAATAGCATTCTTGTTTTCAAAATTTGCTGTATATTTATAAGTTCTAGGGCTCGTTTCTTCGGAAACATCCTTAAATAAATAATGAAATAAAATATTTTTTATAATAAAAAAATATTATAATATATAACAACAAACTTTGCTAGTTTTTAATAAAAATTTCTTAAAATCTGGTACATCGACGTGATAACTGACTAGCACTGTTACTATTTTTTTTAGCTATTCAATAAAAACTATATATTTATCATTCTACTCACGCCATAACTGTCCTTTGAAGGAAAATAAGATGGATCAACATTAGAGTCAACTTCAAAGGATGGGGAGCTGGAATTATTTGAATGTCTTCTGATCGAAGTGGCTTTCTGAAACAAAAACTTTAACTAACTTCAATGTCAAAATTTGAAATAGCGTGCCTATCATTGTTCTTTATTTACCATAGTTATTTCTGGCTGTAATGAAAGACTTTCATATGTTTCGGTACTCAGACTGTGAAAATCAGTTGAGCGGGAGTGAGAACCTAATGCCTTTGAAAGTTTCTGCCGTTTTAATGGGGGCAAGGCCTATAATAAAATTCATCATTTTTATTATTACAAAACAAACAACATTCAAAGCTTAAACTTACCTCTGATGATTCATGTTCCAAAAAATTATATGGATTTTTTATATCCGCTGAACAACTATTAGGCTTATTTTGATCGTCCTTAGTGTGAATAATATTTGGAATAATTTCTCTGCTGGAATTTATATTTTTACTACTGGATATTAAAATATTCGGTATTGTATTTGTATTTTTCTCTTTACAATCCGATATTTCTGTGTTTTCATGTAAGGGCCTCAAATACTGTATGTCAACGTTAGAAAGCCAGTTTTCTATAATTTCTTCTCTTGAGAGAGGGTGTAGCTCTAAAGAAACACAGTAATCATCATTCATAGCTTATTCATATTAAATGTTTATCATAAATCTATATAGTTAAATAAATTGTACTTCTATTATAGAGAAGTAGCTTCTCTATAAGCATGTCATTAACGGAGTAAATTATATATCTTTAATATTAGGAAGAACTAATGTAGGGAAAGAGATTATATTATTTCGTTATCTCTATCAGTTTTTACAGTTAACCCTAGAATAAATATCTCAGCTTTATAGCTTTGTCACGATTTAATCTCCCAGGTGAAGGAGGGCACCACCCTATACAGGGTGTTATATTAAACCCCGACATTATTGCAACTTTTTGTTCAACCAGAACTTTGGCAAAAGGAGTAATTTTATTTTTTTTGCTCCGATTTTGATATACGCATTTTTTTCAAAAAAAAAAATCTTATTTTTTTAAACAATTTCTTTGTGCTATCTTTATGTTTTAATCATTTGGTTATAAATTGATTTATGCCCAAAGGTAATTAATGCCTCTAAAATTATCAGTATAAATATTATATACACGGGCTTCTCAAAAATTGGGCACTGCCTATTAATTTCACATATTTGTTTTTGATATCGTTTATTGGAACCAACTTAATCCTACATCGATTTGAGGAACATAGATTTTATAATTTTTAGTAGCAGTTTTATCAATAATTTGTTTTGTGTCGGGACTATTTTTGTAAAAAAAAATAATTGAAACAAAAAAAATATTATTTGTTGCTGCAAAATTTCAGCTGTATAAATATCGACGCCAGGCCTATGCGATTTCTGACTCGGCGCCAATTCCATCAACATCTATACCTAATAAAAACAAATACATTTTTCTCTATTAGGAAAAGGTATAATTAAATTGGCGGCGTCTTCAAAAAACGCATCGGCCTAGTGACGATGTACAAGCTGAAATTTTGCAGCAACAAATATTATTTTTTTGTTTAAATTATTTTTTTACTTTTTAGTTTGGTGGTTTATTTTTTTATTAAAAAAAATTATTTTAAACTGTATACAGAAAGCTAACAAAGATATATACGCATATTGTATCCCCGAAAATGAATTATTTGACCTCAAAAACCTAGAAAATTACATGCAACATTACATTTTATATTTTACTCCCCCCCCCCTCCTGCTACCTTTAATATATTTTCCAAACATTTCCAATTTTTTACCTCTATCGCACTTTTTACCCCCTATCATATTTTTTTTTACTCACCCTGAATTCAGAAAGTTGACAAAGATATATTATATACGCATATTGTATTCCCAAAAAATGAGTTATTTGACCTCAAAAACTTATAAAATGATATTAAATTCTACTCCCCCCCCCTTCCCTTAAAATCTTGATATATAGAAAATATATTTTACTACACATTTTCCAGACATTTTCATTGTTTTACCCCCCTCATATTTTTATAATCACCCTGTTTACAGAAAGCTAACAAAGGTGTATTCACATATTGTATCCCCGAAAATTCATTATTTGACCTCAAAAACTTATACATTGACTTGCAACCTTATATTTAATATTTTACCCTTTCTCCCCCCCCCCCCCCGTCCTACAGCCCTAAAGGGGGTGACAAATTAAATACGGATTGACCCAAAATTATATTGATATATTGAAACTCTACTTTACTCCATATTTTCCAAACATTTCACCCTTTTTACCCTTTATCATCCCTTGTATCCCCTTAATTTTTTTTTATTAAAACGTTAAATCATAAAATCCAAAAATCGCGCCAACCAAACATCTTTAAAGTAACACATATTTCGATTATTTTCTAAAAAATTGCAATTTTTGAACTAATTAACCCTCTTTTTAGCCCCATCCTTTAAGAATTTTCTAGTACAAAAAAAATGGTACCAACTTGGAGAACTTTCACACAAAATGAGCTCTAGAGCACTAAAATTGGGCAAACGTTCCCGAGAAACCGGTCATTATTTATCAAAAATTGTAATTTTTAATTAGTTAACCCCCATTTTACCCCCGCCCTTTAAGAATTTAAGAGTACAAACAAAACGGGACTGACTTGGAGACCTCGCACAAAATGAGCCCTAGAGCGTTAAAATCCGTCAAGGCGTTCCGGAGGAATCCGGGCACATACATAAAAAAATATATCGCAAACGAATTCTTCTTTTTTTGAAGTCGATTAAAAATATTCGTAATTATACAGAATGTCTCCAAAACCAGTGATCTATGGGACTAGCTTCATTTTCACCAAACTAAAAGTTTCTAATTAATTTCTAGAAAATCTTATTTAAAGAAAAATTATCTTTACGTTAAATTGCCAATATTCAGAAGAATAAATAAGACGTGTAACATATGTAGAAAGAGAAAATATTTCTGCACTATTAAACATCAATATTTTAAAAACAGTTACTTTTTGGTAAAAGATTTTGCCTTGAAAGAACGTTGAGCAGGTCGTTAGAAAGAAAAACATATTGCCATCTTGTTTCTGCCTTGACATGACCAAAAAACAACTATTTTTTTATGTTTTCGAGATATATCGCTATCACAACTTAAATGCCGCATTCTATATAACGATGATAGAGTTTGCATTGTAAATTATCATTTGATTTTGAATATTTTTGTTCAGTAAATCAATTGTCCGGCTTGCGTGAACGAAGATGATAATTTAAAAATGTTGTAATATGCTCTTGTCAAATGAAGAAAATATATACTGTTATAATTGTTTTTGTATTCGAGCCGGATTAACCACAGGTCCAAAAAAGCCATGGCACTGGGGCGCCATGTGCCTTGAGTCAAAAAGTGAATAAAAAAAAGACTGTTTTCACTAACTCTGTCAAGTAGTGGTTTTCTGTTATTATTAATCTGAAGATGTCACAAAAATGAATCACCGAATACTTTTATTATTTTAAATTGATATTGAACATAATGGTGATTTTTCAAGTTATCGTCCGGGGAAGTATTCTTCATACACGCACACATCCGTACATGCACCTTTTTAATAACTTCTTCGTATTATAGGGACTCTAAAACTTCGACTAAACGTCCATCTATTTTTCTAAGTTTTAGCAAATCTAATTTCTTAATAGCCTAGATAATGTGTTAAAAAACATTTACTGTTATAAGTAAACACTATATCTATATTAGATATATATTTTTAAAAGACGCAGGTAAAATTAAGAAATAGTAATTTTTAGTTTAATTTTTAGAAGAATCAGGAAAAGATATACTAGAAATTGTTAAGTATCAAGTTTATGTAAGCATATGGTTTTTATAAAATAATGAAGCCTCTGAAAAAGTTTGGCCCTTGTGCTTCACTCGTGCTAAATCCGGCACTGTACTGTATAATTGAGAATATTTTTAAAATTCGACTTACAGGTTCTCACATTTTTGGTAAGAAATAATTGACTTCCCATCATGGAATACTAGGTATGTTCCTATGTCAAACACCATCAAAACAAAATGTCATTTCAGCATTTAAAAACAAGGCAAATATGAAATGTTTAAAAACGTCCAGACACAAAAATCTGTTATTGCCAAAATTGGCACTAAAAGTTGTCAGTTGTAAAAAATATTAAGAATTGAATATTTGAATTTAAAGAGGGAACAAAAAATATACTTAAAGAAGTTTGAGTAGTTTTGAAAAAACCTTATATGTAATGAAGAAAAAAAATTAAAATCACTGGAAATTATTTTTTGGTATTTATGTGTAGATTATCTTAGCCAAAAATGTAAGCTACTCTTTACGAAAGTTCTGATGGAAAAACAATTGCAAAAATTTCGGGGTTTATATAACACCCTGCATAAGGCAATTGTGCCATAGCCCGGAAACTTTACAGTACATTGTCTTAACATTGCGCAAGCAAATTTAGAAAACAGCAACTCAATACTAACCTTGTGAAAATAGTCAACTTTGAATTTAACTTAAAAATTTGCTGGGTAATTATTAAGATTCATTTATTTTTTTAAAGAGTAACATTTTTCTTCTGTTCATTACAAATTGTTAAAACTTAATTCTCCACTAGACGTAAAATAATCCCTAAAATTTGCTTAACTTCGTAAGTCACTCAAAGGTCAACTCAATATCTTAAAAGGAAAGACTTTCTTAAAACATTAATAATATAATTTTAAAAGGGGCAAATGAGTATCAAAAATACTATCCAAGAATACAGGCATTTTTTAATTCAATTGGACTTATCTCTATAATTTTTGGAAATTACAGCAAATTTAGATGGAAACATATGCGTCGCTCGCCCTTGAACTGATCAATGGTAAAATCTTGTCATTATTTTCTGACTGTTTGGCCGATTTCGAAATCATACTTGTATAGTTGATTGGACAGTTCAATTTCACGGAAATGCAAGATTGCCACGTTTGCTAAATGTGTGTTTTTCAGATAAATGTCAGTTTATTATGGGAACTGTTTATTTGATACAATTTTTATAAAAATAATATCTGTAATGTTATATTTATTTCTTTGTGTTTTTTTGTGAGTTTGGTTCTTACCAAAATAAAGCCAAGGACTTGAATGAACATTCGAATCTGAAAATAGTATCAATTTTCAAAGAAATCTTTGGCGAATTATTTCTTTGTTAAATATGTTTCAGTGTTTGTTGATGAAAGTAGAAACAAATATGCATTTTGCTTATTAAAATGTCATTATATATATATATATATATATATATATATATATATATATATATATATATATATATATATATATATATATATATATATATATATATATATATATATATATATATATATATATATATATATATATATATATATATATATATATATATATACACACACAAGTGTATAGCTATATCACAGTCACAGTCAATTGAGTAACAGGTTTTTTTTAAGTTTATTTTTTAAATATTTTATTTAACTGCCGTTTTGTTCCTCCATCTTGATTTCGTACCACAATTTTACCAGTATTATTATATTAGTATTATATATCTATATAATCACACTTAATTTCTTTATAAAATTTATAATTATTCTATTAAATAGTATCTCAGGCTGTTTTTTTAAATAATTTATTAGACCGTTTTTTTGTTTTGCCATGTTGGATTCCTACCAAAATGTTACCAGTTCATTCTTACGTAACATTCGAATTTCATACTAAATTTCAGGTAAATTTTGTTCCGCAATATTTAATTTTTAACCAAAATGTGAAATGACTCGGGTAAGTAGGTACTTATGCCACGAACAGACCGACCCCGAAACGTGAAGATCTGAAAAATCTCGGAGAATTAGTAAGTAAGAATCGAATTTTTCTTCACGTCGGAGTAATGTCTTAATTTTTGCTTCCCTCGAAAAAGGGAAGTATTGTAATCGTCAAAAAAACACCCTTCGAGATTTTTTCAGATCTTCACGTTTCTGTTCTGCCTGTTCGCGGTATAGCTAAAAAACTACTTAGCTGATTGACTTCAAATTTTGTTCAAAAATGAAGTGTCATATGGGGACGACCCGGTAATATTTTGGTAAAAATCCAATATGGCGAAACAAAATGGCGGCCTAAAAGAATTTAAAGACTCCAAGACGGCAGAACAAATTGGCGGCTTAATAAAATATTTAAAAATCCAGCCTGAAAAAACTGCTTAATGGATTACTTTCAAATTGTGTGCCATAACTAATTATGGTATAAAGATCAACTAGTAAAACTATGTTACTAATTCATTATGGCGGAATAAAATGGCGGTTAAATAAAATTTTTGTAATCATGAACAAATCACCCCCTCAAGTTTTACATATCTTCACGTTTTAGCGTCCCTAGATGCCAAAAATATGTTTTAGCAATTCCGTCGGTCTGTCTGTCGGTCTGTCTGTCAGTTCGCGGCACAGCTTAAAAACTACTTACCAGATTGACTTCAAATTTAGTCAAAAATTAGAGGCCATATGGGGATGACCTGGTAATATTTTGGTAGAAATCCAATATAGCGGAACAATGTTGAAGTTATTACTAAAAAAATTAATTATCCAATTTATCTAAATTTTGCACAAAAATCAATCAATAGAAATGAACTGGTAACATTTTGATACGAATCCAAGATAGCATACCAAAATAACGGCCTAAAAAAATATTTAAAAAATCAGCCTGAAAATACTACTTTTTAAATTTATTTCAATTTTTGTGCAAGAATTGAGTGTGATGTAGAGATAAACTGGTAATGTTGTGCTACTAATTTAATCAACGTAAAAAATCTTATTCGATAGACTTTTTTTTCAAATTTCTTTTTGATATTCGTTATCTACTTGAGTTCATGTTTCCTAAAATTAAGGAACTTTACTATTTATTTTCTCCGAAAAATGACTCTATATCAAACAACTATTACACGACAGTCATACTCTGATTGTTTATCTTTCAAACGGTATAAAGTGTTCATAGGTTTAATTAAAAATAGAAGAAATTCTATGTGGAATTCTATACCATTCCGTGAGCATCTGATGGAAATATTAAAACTTTACAACTACCAACCAAATATTTAAAAAATCAGCCTGAAAATAAATAGTACATATTAAATTTACTTCAATTTTTGTGCAAGAATTGAGTGTGATGTAGCGATAAACTGATAAAGTTGTTATACGAATTTAATATAATACAACAAAATGGCGGCCAAATTAATTTTTTTTTCAAAAATCAACGTAAAAAATCTTATTCAATAGACTTTAAATTTTGCAGAAAAATTAAATGTGTTAAACTGGTACGAATTCAACATGACTTAACTAAAAGGCGGTATGTTTTAATATATAAACTACTTATTGAATTTATTTTAAAATTATTCCCAAAAGTCAAGTGAGGCATAGGCAGAAAGAAACTGGTAAAATATTGGTAGGAATCCAATATGTAATACATATATACTGTGACTATGTACTGAACTAAATTGAGTCACATTCCACTATTCCTAACAAATGGAAAAAAATCATAACGAGGGAAGTTCCGAGAAAAGGACATTTGCCGATTTTTTGATATAATAATATACAGATCACGATAAATAAAATATAGCATTTTTATAGGTATATATAATTTCCTAAAAGATTTAAATTAAATAATTTAAAATAGACCTTAAATAGAATGAAATGCCCAATTTAAACATTTTAATTTTATTTTTTTCTCAACTCTAATACACAAAATATAAATTGAAAATTTCTTTGTAACTGGCAGGCAGTGTATTATTATGCTAGTTTATTTACAACGATTCGATTATTATAGTATTTGCAGTCATTAACAAGCATGTGTTTAGTTGGAAAAACCTGTTAATACTGTATTTCTGCATTTTAAAATAGTTGCGTTCTAGTGAACTATTTTACTCCGTAAGGTCACATATTATAGGGAAAAAAATGTTTTTTAAACAAAAAATAGGTTTGACGCCTTTTTCCGTTCGAAATACAAAATGCTTACCAGTTTATAAACTAAAAGAAAAAAGTCAATCGGGACCGACAGAACAAATGTTTTTTGGCATCTAGGGACCGTAAAATGTGAACATCTGTAAAAACCTGGGAGGGTGATGTTTTCAGAATCTTACGTTGGATGAAGTTTGTTCGCAATTTTAGAATTTTATCTGCTGACTAGAAATTCATAACTTGCACTCTTAAATATTCCAAATACAGATTTTTAATCGAATCTTCATCACTAACAAAATTTGTCCGCGATATCGTCACCGCCAAAATTCATAATTGACCTACTTTTAAGTACCTCCAGATTTAATTTTATAAAACAAAATTAAATTTTGTTTTATAAAACAGCACAACAAAAATAACCCATATATACCTCTGAGACACTGCTGTTGTTTTTGACTTTAAAATGCGGCAAAAATTCAGGGTCATATGGAGTTCACCTGGTAACATTTTGGTAAAAATACAATATGGTGGAACAAAATGGCGACCTCGTGAAACCTTAAAATATTATGGACAAAAAACATGTATTTCATATGAATCAGCTGTTTACATTTTGGTTCGAATCTAAGTTGGCGGTTTATTAACATATTTTAAAAATCAGCCTAAAAACAACATATTAGATTAATTTCAAATTTTGTGCAAGCATTAACTGTTATATAGAGATAAACTGATACGAATTCAACAAGAAGAAAAGAAAATGGTGGTCTTTAAAAAATCATTGTAAAAACTACTTATTCAATTTATTTCGAATTATACCTAAAATTTGGTAAAATATTGGTACGAATCCAATATGGTGGAACAAATAAACAATTACATTTACACGTAGGTTTCTCTTTAAGAAATGTGGTTTATACTCCCGAAACAGTCTACTGTTTTTTTTTTGTAAGCGGTCGTATCGAAAGTGGCTTTTTCATAAACAACGTTGAGGCTATGTCATTTATATATATTTCATATTGACAGAAATCCTGAACCGTATATCTTATTAATAACCGTGTTATGTAAATGAAAAAAATGCATTTCATTATTTGTAAGCAGTTTAATTTAACAGAAAACATTTACTTCATTTTAAGTCCTAACACTGGAACCTGTGGTGGAAGATGGATCAAAATACAAGAGTTCTAATCACACTACACCACAACTTGTTACGTTCTGGACGCGCGTTTCGCTAACCAAGTTGGTTAGCGAAACGCGCGTCCATAACGTAACAAGTTATGGTGTAGTGTGGTTAGAACTCTTGTATTTTGATTTACCTCATTATTAATATAAACCGCTTAATATATCTTAATTTTTTCACTAAAATAAAATCATACTTTTATATTTAGTGTTCTAATGTTATATTAATTTTTTAGGTCCCAATCTAACGACAAATTGAACAATCCTGTTGCTGATCCATTTGATCAGGGTAAGTTTAAGAGAATATTATTTATGATCTCTATTACAAAAATTTTGAGATATAAACATTTTTGTGATTTTGTTCAAACTTAAGTCTTCGTCTAACTTATAAACATAAAGACCCAAATAAATTAATAAAATCACACACTATCTACCCTGAAGTACGGTAACTTTTAAAGGATTTTTTTTATTATAATTAAAAAAAAACTAATCAGAACTTTTCAACTGCTTAATTTTTTTAAATAAGGTTGTATTTAAAATATCTAAATACGACTTTCACAGTTCCATGTAACTTTTAGAGTCGTAATTTATTTGAAAAAAAAAAACTTTGACAGCTGTCAAAAACAAATTGTTTTTTCCCATAACTTCTAAACTATTTAAAGTTTTTAAATACAGCAGTTCCATGTAACTTTTAATGGCGTAATTTAATTCAAAAAAATATTTTGACGTTTTGCAAAAAAAAATGTTTTTTCCCGTAACTTCTAAACTATTTAAATTTTTTTAATTTCTAAACTATTTAAATTTTTTTAATGCGATTTACACAGCTCCGTGTTGCTTTTAGTGCGTAATTTATTAAAAAAAATATTTCAACAGCCGGCAAAAAATTGTTTTTCCCATAACTTTTGAACTACTTAAAATGTTTAAATACGTTTTTCACAGTTCCATGTAATTTTTAGAGGCGTAATTTATTTAAAAAAATGTTTTGCCACCTGTAAAAAAACTGTCTTTTCCCGTAAATTCCAAAGTACTTATCATTTTTAAATTCCGTTTTCACAGTTCCATGAAATATTTAGTGGCATTTTTTATTTAAGAAAATATTTAGTTCACCTGTACCTTTTGAACTACTTAAAATTTTTAAATACCGTTTACACAGTTCAATGTAACTTTTATTGCCGCAATTATATAAAAAAATTGACATGTGTCAAAAAAAATGTGTTTCAACAATGTAAATAAAAAACTTTAAACTGTTTTAGATTTTCACTTTTATTCACAACTTATGACATATGTTTCGCTAACACTGTAGCTGCTAAATTAGCAAAATGTTAGTTTAAATACCGTTTGTCTTCAGTGTTAGCGAAACATATGTCACAAGTTGTGAATAAAAGTGAAAATCTAAAATAGTTTAAAGTGTTTTATTTGCATTGTTGATAATGGATTTTCATCAAGTAACGATCCAGTCAATCAAGAAAATGTGTTTCCCTGTAATTTCTGAATTGTCTTAAATTTTTAGATAGGAGTTTATAAGATTATAGTTTAAAGTATGTTTTTTTAGGTAATTTAATTAAAAAAAAAAAAATTGGCATTTGTCAAAAGAATTCTTTTTACCCATAACTTGTGAACTGTTTAATAAAACTTTTAGGTATGGTTTTCACGTAAGTTATTTTAGAAAAATATTTAGGCAGCTTTATATAGTTTTGTATACGAAAAAGTCTAGTCTTCCTAATTTTTGAACAGCAAATTTTTTTTAACTGAGGTTTTTCACACTTAGATGTAACCTAACTTATACAAACTGGAATAATAGGTGGAGAGTGTTATTTAAATCATAGCCAATAGGTTATAGTCTACATAATATAACTTGTTGATATGTATTCGTTATTTAAATGTGTTAACCAAAAACTTTTGTTTTATTTGCTGTTAAAGTTAACATTCATTGGGCAGGTGTAAGACTTTAGGTGTATGGCTAGTTTCTTTCCTAAAAATATAAAGCAGCCCCCAAAAAAACTATTTCGTTTTTTATTATTTTTTATGGAGGTTAGGTAAAAAAACAAACTGTTAAAAATGTCAATTTTTTTTTGTTTGTATTTAAAACCTACTATACAGGGTAGCCTTAGAGGATACAAGAACCCCTTAAAAATACCATTTTTTTGTTACCATAAATTATTTGACAGATATCAAAGTTAATTTATAAATGCAAATTTTAGACGGTTTTATTTGTGTATTGGAGGTTTTGCGAAATAGATTATAATTTGGATGTTATTATTTATAAATCAGATTCTACCTATTGTTTAATTTATTATGACCATCCAACATTTTAACTTAGACTTAGGCTTTAATTTTTTTTAGGCCGACCTCTGCAAAAGATATTCGTGTAAATAAAAGTAAAAAGGGTTAAATCAAAATTATTCTAAAAAAAAGCTACTTCAAAAGAAAAAAACACTGAAAGGTAAAAAAATTATATTTTAAACCAAGTCATAATTTTAAGATAATTTGACTATGAAGTCGGTGTCACACTAATAAAACCTGTACATTTTTTGTATGAATGTAGCAATTACGAATTAGTTTGATACCATTTTCACAAAGTCAAATTTTCAAGATGAAATAAAATATTATTTTTTTTTTCTTTTTAGTGTTTTTTTAATCGATTTTATATTTTTATAAAAACGTTTATACGTGCTATATAAAAAATATGACTTCATTTTATGTTCCAGATAAATCCAAATTTGAAAATTTACTGATAAAATACTATAAAAAAAAATAATATTAACCAAACTCAACGACCTTTATTAGCCATCTGATACTCAAACTTGTTCGTATTCGAAGTTATCTATATTGCTTAACTTGGTTGCCTCTATATCTTGTCATCTTTGGCGTACCATGTAACTGCCCCCAACCTAACCTAACACCCCAGTCGATGAGAGTCTTTCCTTAAATACAGGCCAACCTTGGCCTTCGTCTAAGTGGCATATTCATTCGGTCGGATCTGATCACGGGAGATAATTAATATAACTACTTTTTCCTTCTACTACTCATTGTCATCCCACTAATACCTCGAATAGGAGGGGCATAGTTATTTCTAGCATGTTTAATTTTTTAACACAGTGCAATATCAACATTGTCGCTGTAGCAAATTACGCCATAGGCTGTACCGATAAAATATTTGTTTAAATATAATCATTATGGTTTAAGATGTTATGGCGTTTTGTTACGCGTTCGTGTTACCGCTCGATTTCTTTTAAAACTTTCTAGGGCTACCCTGTATAAGAAAAAAACATGTTTATCGACAAAATTATAAAAGAAATTTGACTATTTTCCAAGCAAATTAAATTCTTCTAATGTATATTATTTTTCATTTCCAGAAAGCGGTTTCGTTATAATAGGACTACTTATTGGAAAAAATAAAAGGTATAATGGTCTTAAAACTTGTAATTAGCTGATATAAGCATATTCGGCGAAGAGTAGAGTAAGACTAAAACATAATATATAAGGCATGCAAGTCGAGAGACTTGTATGCCTGAGAGAAATGTTTATGCTAACACCATTAATATTTATTAGTTGGCCCGACAGACCTTGTTCTGTCTTTTCCGTTAGAATGCGCGATGAGTTTCCAGTGGAATTATGATATTATGGGGCTTATTCACCTCATCGCCCATAAATGTTATTGAAGAAAAACATATTGGTTTAAAAACAAACGCAAAACATTACAAAAAATAGTGAATAGAAGTATTTTATCAATTTATTTTTAAACTTTTTTTTAGAAATATTTATAATCAACAGTAAAAGTTATGGTACGAGCGGGGATCGAATCCGCACCTCTGGATCACTAGTCTATCGCTCTAACCAATTGCGCTATCGCACCACTGATAAGCAATTCGTTAGAGCTTGTACATATTCAAACCCACCAGTATCATAACCATAGCAATGGACTAGTGATCTAGAGGTGCGGGTTGCAAATTTCAACAGATATTTTTGAAATAGTTTTAATTGGCTAACAGAAAACATCAAAATTAAGAAGCCAGTACTGAAAGGTATTAGATAGGTATAAATGGCAAGCATACTACTTGGTAATATTTAATGCAAGTTTTTATATTTACGATATTTTTTTGATTTATATTTCTTAGAATTTTATTGACTTGGTTTAGGCGATTTAGTAAACCCGCTTAATTTTTATATGGTAATGAAATACTCAAACTGGTTCAGGCCAATAAACGCGCCTTCAAATATTGTTTATTTTGAATGTATACTCCTTAATACAGCAGCTGTCACGCCATTGACATTTTTATAAGTATTTATTTTTAATATGAAAAACAATGACATACGAATTCTCAAGTTTTTCTTAAATATATCTTAAAAAATGAAGAACCTGATAACTATTATAATTTTGTTTATATATGTGTTCAAATGTTAGTTTTACCTTTTAGTTTACTTTATAAAAGCGTAGTTTGTAAATGTTTTATATGTTAATGATTTTCCACTTTCTAGTCTTGGAAATCTTTTAATTAGTTCGTCCGCCATGTTGCCGACATCATTCTGAATTTTCAAAAGTTAACTAAAAATTCATAATTTGTGACTCTTTAATGCTTTCAAATACCCAATTTCAGTCGAATTTACATAAATGACAAAGTTCGTATACCGTGTGAGCGGTTTGATTCTTAAATGTTGACTAAAAGTGCCTTATTTCTACTTTTGAATTCACCCACCATTTAATTTCGACATTTTAAATTTTTAAACGTTCATTACTAGCTCATATTTTGCACTCTTAAAAACCACCACAGATTTTCTGTCGAATCGGCACATAACAAAATTCATCCACTATGTTGGCACCGCCATTTTGCATGTGGAAATATAAACTGAAAGTTCATAATTTGCGCTTTTCAGTTTCCTCAAATACCGAATCTACCGTCTGTGACAAAATTCGCTCGGCATGTTTGTGACAGATACCATTTTGATTGCTTTAATGTTGACTAGACATTTATATTTTGTACTCTTAAACGCCCACAACAACACATATACGAACTTTCAGGAAAATCATCATTAGTAACGAAATTCTTCTATTTAGTGACGCTATTTCAAAATTCTAAATGATGCAGAAATATTCACTCTTAAATACTCCGTTATATACGATTTGCACAAACACCAACCTTCGTACGGCATATTAACGCTACCATTTGTATGTTAAAATGTTGACAAAAAAATAAACAATTTTCACTTTACATTCCTCTAGATAATTATCGATTTTCAGTCGAATCTGCACAAATTACGAATTTCGTAGAATATCTTGACGCCGCGGCTTTGCAGACTAAAAATTCATAACTTACACTATAATATACCACCGATTTTTAGTCGAATCGAACCACAAATAGCAATACTTGTCTGCTCTCTTAAATGTTTTATATACGAAATGGCATTGTCACTCGAACTGTATACGAATGCCAAATTTGAAGTGAATCGAAAAGTCCAAGTGAGAAAAATACATTAGATTTGAACGAGGCAAACAACTAAAAAAACAAACACACGAAGAAGTGAAGCTAATAATAGCGTGGTAATATTATATAGGGCTAAATTTATTGAAACATGCTAATATTATTTAAAGTAACAACTGAATTATCTTTAATAAGTTAAGTTCATTTCTCACGTCCCTTACAAAACCTATTAAATGGGTATTATACTGTGCTAGGTAGACTCCGGTCCTGTCCGAGTTAGCGTCTCCCTCCAGACCACAATTATTAAAGACGCACATGGTTGTAAAGTTTTAATATTTCCATCAGATGCTCTCACAATGGTATGGAATTCCCCATAGAGTTTTTTCTATTTTGAATTAAACCTATAAATACTTTATACCGGTTGAAAGATAAACAATCAGAGTATGACTGTCGTGTAATAATTTTTTGATTTAGGGTCATTTTTAGGAGAAAATAAATGGCAAAATTCCTTAATTTTTACGGAACATGTACTGGAGTGGGCAGCGAGTATAAAAAATAAATTTGAAAAAAAATTACACGAAAACCATAGAAAAAATGTGATCTTTCAATGGTTTCTTAATGCACATCCATACATTTAACTTATGGATTAATTTCGACCGACTGAAGTACCATGGCAACTATACCTGGTCTAGCGATTAAACCTTTTTAGTGAATACGGGGGTTATTGTCTTTGTGTGTACGCTTACAAATTCTGAATATAACCTATAAGTTAATGATTTTCTAAAAAATTGCAAAGTGCCTCAAGAGGTTAAAAAAGAATTGGTTTTTCATGAAGTGTTGACCTCGCAAATATCAGCTAACCTTTTACGCTTGGAGGACAGAAAAGACAAGTTAAAGGCTCGGAGAATACTTACAGGAAATATAATTAAAAAGTGCAAGTGTCTAGGAAAAATACAATTTTTAACTTATAAAGGAGAGAAAGGAATCCATCTGTGGAGCTTATTAAAAAGGTTAAACAGTTTTTAAAATGTGATGAATCAAGTCGTTTGTGCCCTGGTCAAAGTCAAATCAAACCATTAAAATAGTGGTCGCCAACCTTTCATGGTGTTGATCTACTTTGATAATTTAGAAATAAACCGCGAGCTGCCTACTGGTAACCAGCGTTTAAGCCAGCCTAAACGAAATAATGCACAATTTATATAGCCATAATGGCATGTCACATACGACTTAATAAAAGTAAACAAAATATAATATTATATAAATTCATACTCATCGATAATTTGTTTAATATTTTCAGTGTAATTTGATACAGCAATTCGAACACAATTATTAATAATATGTTCATCTGTAAGGCGATTGCGGTATTTGTTCTTAATAAACTTCATATTGGAGATAGAAGATTCGCACAAATAGGTTGAAGTAAATAACACTTTCACTTTTAAGGCAACACGATATAGAACTGAATATTTGTCTTTACTTAAAAAACTAACGAGTTCAATGCTAAATCGCTTTGAAATGCAATCACTTCCATTTCAGTTGCAGCGATGTCTTCGCCAAAGTTCTGCATAATACAAGTTGCAAACTGTTGGATATCAATTTCCATGAAGGGTGAAATAACAAATTGAGGCACCAATGCCATTTTGTTGAAATCCATAAACCGATTTTTGAAGTTATCCATCAAGTTAGAAACTATTTCTATAGGAGATTTACTGTCATAGGGTTCTATTCGATTTTGAGATATCCTCTCTGAAAGAACAGGAAAATGCTTGTTGATTAGGGTTTGTTCCCAAAACTCAAGTTCTTTTATGAATGCATTTATATCGAAAATCATTTCCGCCAGTTCTTTATCTCTTCCCTGTAGTTGAAAATTGAGTATATTAAGGGGGCAGTTGCAGTCAGTTAGCATTGAGAAAATATCGCGTAAAATGACCAAAAATAGGTTGTTTTCTGTGATAGTCTGCGAAGTTATAAAAAGGAATTTGACAATCATAGTTTAACACATATCTTCTAAAACACTTCTAAATTAAATTGACTATGTTGAATTTATCATTTTAGCCTTTAAAAGTAAAAAAAAATCTGTTTATATGTCTAGTAATTTTTCGAAAGTAATAGCGGTACTAACTTTGAGCTTTTCTATGCTCAGAAGTAATTTCGTCAAATTCCAAAATGCTCAAATTGCAGAGCATACATATAGGTACATTTCTGAAAAAAAAATTGATCCGAAAAACATAGTAGTTTTTTTCCAAACTCACCAAAGATAATTACTAAAATCTTGGAATATTTTTCGAAGAATACGTTAGGTTGGCAATTGCAGTTGGTAACAGGTAAAGTTTCAACCCCTACCGCAAGAGGTTGGCCCAAATTTTTCAGTATTTTCTAATGGAAGGGAGAGCGCAATGACGTCAAAGAAAATGAAATTCCGATCGCGTGTTGTCAATGACGTCAGATAAATAAACATTTATCTCTCGCATGGTCTTTCGTTTATTTTTTATCAGATTCTATGGTTTTTCTTTTAAATAACGTTTAGAATATTTTAATACATATCATGTTGGAAGAACTAAGTAATCAGTACATTTGCGCAAATGGAAAAACATAATTTTTTAAACAATATTTGTATTTTAAGCGAGAAAATCGATCTTTCCTTGAACTATGTGGGATATTAAGGAAGAGGAATGTATGTTTAGGTAATATCTTAGTTTGTTACGGTGGGTTCGTGTAACAAATTTTAGTTTTATCTTTTTCTTTAGTTAATAAGAATTCACACCGTTATTGGTTTTTTTTTCATGTAACATAAAAAAAAATCAAACTATTCTTAGTGGCAAAAATTATGCCAAATACTAAATTTTGGAAAGGATTTCTTATCTCAAAATTGTTCTATTCTAAAAAATGGAAATATATAGATTTATTTGACCCTAGGCAAAGAAAACGAATTGATGTTTCATATAGGTATTTAATAAAGTATACCTAACTGGGCATTTAATTTCAAAATAAACAAGTTTATAAAATTTCCTGCATGCCTTTAAACGTCCTCAAATGGAGTTTAGCATTTTTATATCGGGTATGCAAAATAGTCCATTGTATAATGTAAAAAATTGTAAACTCTTCTCCCTAAAACTGTTAAGAAAATAGGAACAGTTGTATAGAATTTAAAAGTAAAGTAAGTACCTAAATGTACTATAATTCTGCCATAGCACAAAACATGAATAAGCACGTTGTTTGTACTCTTTTTTTGCAAAATTACAAATAGCTTTTTATGAACTATGACAAATTATTTTAGCATAAAGCACTGAAATTTATTAGTCATGAAATGTTTTCAGGTATATTTGGGTAGAAGAGTGTTTTTTTCTTTATTTTGATTCCAATACAAATACAAAATTATATATATATATATATATATATATATATATATATATATATATATATATATATATATATATATATATATATATATATATATATATATATATATATATATATATATATATATATATATATATATATATATATATATATATATATATATATATATATATATATATATATATATATATATATATATATATATATATATATATATATATATATATATATATATATATATATATATATATATATATATATATATATATATATATATATATATATATATATATATATATATATATATATATATATATATATATATATATATATATATATATATATATATATATATATATATATATATATATATATATATGTATATATATATATATATATATATATATATATATATATATATATATTATATATATATATATATATATATATATATATATATATATATATATATATATATATATATATATATATATATATATATATATATATATATATATATATATATATATATATATATATATATATATATATATATATATATATATATATATATATATATATATATATATATATATATATATATATATATATATATATATATATATATATATATATATATATATATATATATATATATATATATATATATATATATATATATATATATATATATATATATATATATATATATATATATATATATATATATATATATATACAGGGTGTTTCCTAAACATTGGTAAAAAGTTCGTAGGGTGATTCCTGAGGTATTTTTATGAAAAAAAGTTATTATAAACATTTGTCAAAAATGCTTCCTAAGGGAGCTACGCCCCTTCAAATGGGGCACCCTGAAGACGGTTTTTCCTCCATATTTCCGAAACCGTTCATACAAAAATCATGAAAGTTGGTAAATCGTACAAACTTTGAATGCTGAATCAGAATTTGAGCTCAGAGTATCAAAATTTTAATCAGGGGTGTACCATACCGGGGGGGTTGGGGGTAAAAACAACCCCATTTTTTTAAGACATGCTTACTTTACATTCTGATATCATGATATGATACCTGGAGGTTTTTTACGTAAAAAAGGTACTCTTAGTTCATATCAATAGGGATAGTAGTTTTCGAGAAAATCGCAATTTTCTACAGTGATGCATCGGCACCCTAAAGACGGGTTTTCCTCAAAATTATTGAAACCGCTCACCGTGAAATATTGAAATTTGGGATACTGCATAAACTTTTGACGCCAAATTAGATTCTGAGCTCTAAAACTTTGATAATTTTATCAGAGGCTTATCATATTGAATTGGTTAGGGTTAAAAACAACCCAATTTTTTGATAGTAATTTATTTTTGACATTTTGATTTTAGAATTTGATCTTTGAATATTTTTTACGTAAAAAAGATACTACTTCTGGTTCACATTGATTAGGCTATTAGTTTTTGAGAAAATTGCAATTTATTCCGTCGACGCCATTATTTACCCCTTTAAGAATACATAGGTAAGCAGTAAGTATTTTGTCGTTTGATATTTTTTTGGAGAGTCCTTAGCGTCGAAAACAAAGGGTGATAGAAATGCTTTTCGAAAAACAAGAATAATACAAACTATTTTATTATCGAAATATTCATTAATTTAATTTTCGTATTACTTCACAAAAATTGTTGAAAATGACCAACATCTGCTAGGATACATGAATCTAGTCTTCGCCTCATTGACTGACGAACTCTTTCAAATATGGCAGGGGTATTCCTTATCGCATTGCAACCTGCAATTATACGATTTCTTAAATCGTCCACATTTTCCACTGGTGTGACATAAACTAATGACTTTAGATGACCCCACAGAAAATAATCTAAAGGGTTTAAGTCCGGAGACCGAGCAGGCCATAAGTGAGGTCCACCCCGACCAATCCAGCGGTCTCCATATGTAGCTGTTAACCAGTCACGAGCTGCCATACTATAATGCGCTGGCGCACCATCGTGCATAAACCACATTGCATCTCGGGTTGCCAATGGTACATCCTCAAGGAAGTTAGGTAGGGTTTCTTCCAAGAAGTTTCGATAAACCTCGCCGGTGAGTCTTTCTGGTAGGAATACTGGTCCAATCAGCCAGTCACCAATAATTCCCATCCAAACGTTTAAAGAAAACTGATGCTGAAAACGATCTTCACGTATCTCATGCGGATTTTCGTCAGTCCATACATGGTTGTTATGAAAATTCACGATTGCATTTTTTGAGAAATGCGCTTCATCGGTAAAAAGAATCAACGAAAGCAGCTGAGGGATTTGAACCAATAGCTGCAAAAGCCGTTGACAAAATTGGATGCGTGGAGGAAAATCAGTAGGGAGAAGTGCCTGAACTCGTTGTATGTGGTATGGATACAACAAATTGTCTTTAAGAATTGTCCACACAGTTTTATTACTGATATTCAACGCACTTGCAATTTTTCTAGTGGAAGTACCTGGATCTTCCTCTATTATATGCAGAACATTTTCTTCGATTTCCACTGCTGTGCTGCCATGCTGTCACGGGTCTTCCCGGTCCTATATTTTGTTTCAATGTGCCTGTCTCATGAAGTCGTTGATGTATTCTCTGGAACATTCTGCTGTCAGGAGCATTACGGTTAGGATATCGTTCAATGTACAACCTCCTAGCCTCTAAAGCATTACCATTCGCAAGTCCATATAAGAAATGCATATCAGTCATTTCAGCGTTCGTATAGCGATTCATGATGAAAAACTTCACTAGTAAAAAGAATGAAGATTCAGATTTAAACTAACTTTGCTTCCGATATCTGCACCAGTCTGCTATGATTTGAAAATATTATTCTATCGGAATGTTAATAAAAGATAAAAACTCATTTTATTTTTTAATTTCCGACTGATTTATTATTGACAAATAATGACACTATGTCAAAGTCACTTAACTATGAAATAATGCCCGGTATTCACGTTAAAGGCAATGGTACATAGACCACGTTAAGCAAATAAAACTAATTTCAGATTTTTTGGCACTTAGCCCGTTATTTACTTCAAGTCTTCAATTACTTTTCTTCGTTGATCTCTAGAATGAATATCTTTTTAACGCACATTTAGTTTTTCATTTAGATGATCTACCCAACACATACTTACTAACTGTAAATTTCTCAGCAGATAAATACAATTTTCTCGAAAATGATTAGCCCAATGAATATCAAGAGTATCTTTTTCACGTAAAAATTCTTCAAGAGTCTAATCATCAAAAAATTGGGTTTATTTTTACCCCTAACCACTTAAGTATGATACGCCTCCGATAATTTTTTTTTTGGGAATTCTCAGCTCAGAATCTAATTTGGCGTCAAAAGTTTATGCAGTATCCCAAATTTCAATATTTCACGGTGAGAGGTTTCAATAATTTTGAGGAAAACCCGTCTTTAGGGTGCCGATGCATCACTGTAGAAAATTGCGATTTTCTCGAAAACTACTATCCCTATTGATATGAACTAAGAGTACCTTTTTTACGTAAAAAACCTCCAGGTATCATATCAGAATATCAGAATGTAAAGTAAGCATGTCATAAAAAATGGGGTTGTTTTTGCCCCCAACCCCCCCGGTATTGTACACCCCTGATTAAAATTTTGATACTCTGGGCTCAAATTCTGATTCAGCATTCAAAGTTTGTACGATGTACCAACTTTCATGATTTTTGTATGAACGGTTTCGAAAATATGGAGGAAAAACCGTCTTCAGGGTGCCCCATTTGAAGGGGCGTAGCTCCCTTAGGAAGCATTTTTGACAAATGTTTGTAATAACTTTTTTTCATAAAAATACCTCAGGAATCACCCTACGAATTTTTTACCAATGTTTAGGAAACACCCTGTATATATATATATATATATATATATATATATATATATATATATATATATATATATATATATATATATATATATATATATATATATATATATATATATATATATATATATATATATATATATATGTTTTCATTCCACGTACACCAACGTCATAACAAGAAAATGATCCTTGTTTGGAACATGTTCTGCATCACAGCAGACTCAATGATCCATTTTAGTCAAACGACGATCGCGATTTCGCTCTTATTAGAGCTCATCAGGCCGCCATAGACTAGCGAGCCCCGTGTAGGGCAAAGGCACGAAATGGAATCACAAAAACAACTACTCCGCTGGCTAATACCACGACCGGCATTAGAATTACATTGTGACTCCTGGCTTTCGTTGGGAGCATTAAATGATAGTATGTTTTCATTCCACGTCCACCAACGTCATAACAAGAAAATGATATATATATATATATATATATATATATATATATATTTAGTGTTCTCAAAATTTAACATAGGTAATAACTTTTGCTTTACTAAGGATGAAAAATGACTTAGAGGGAATAGTCACCTAACTTGTGTTCCTTGCCAGAATTGATATATTTCTTTAAAGATGTCGCAAAGAAAGGGGTTATTTGCTAAAATACGTGAAAGTGCTATACAAAAAGGTGTTTCTTTTATAGTTTCACATATGTCGAATTTTGGTCAGAAATTTTAATTTTCAATTTTTATAACTTTGTCCAAGGCACTTAAATATTAAAAAAATAGTTTTAAATTTCGATTATGCTCCTAAATCTATTCTATTTACTATCGAAAATCTTTAATTAATACATATATACTTAAAATTCCCAAAATCACGACAACTTTGCATCAAGCTTAACATACTTTTGAGAAGCAATTTTAATTTTTTTTCAAAAAAGACAATTTATGGAATATTTAGGTATAAGAAATGGATATTATGTTAAGGTTACTAACAGAAAACTCTTTTTTTTAAGTTAGACAATTATTATTTTTTTAGAATTTCCAAAAATCAGGAAAAAGTTAAAGAATATATTGGAATTTTTTACCAAAATTTGGTATGCATATGTAAAATTAAAAAATAAACAACTTTTCTTAATACAACTTTTTCATATTTTAGCAAATAAGACCATTTTTCTGTAATTTTTGCTACACATACCACATGGTATGAATTGGCAAAAAATACAAATAAGTAGTAGTGAAACAATGCATTAATACTGAACCACTTACAGTGTATACAAAACAATAAACTCTCAATATAACATGACTATCAGCAACAAAATTGGGGTAGCTATGGGGTCACCTTTATCTCCATTTCTAAGTAGAAACTTTTTGCATTAAATATAATTCAAATTTATCTGTACATAAAGAGATTTTACTACTAAATTCTGCACACAACACGCCCACTCATACTCATAAGATGCATTAACTAGTCATGGGGATTTACTACAAAAGCATAAACTGTTCTACTAACGATTACAAACTTCTAACTCTATAAATTAAAATATATTTTCTTTTTCTGCTTTCTTCATCGATGGTGAGATTTAAAATTACATGGTCTATTGGCTTGTACAGTTCGTAGCAATAAAAAGTTTTCTTGTGATAAGGAGTTTTCTTTGTACCTAGAGAAAAAAGTAAAATAGGTATAAGTTAATGTTTAATTGTAAAAGCTTTGAAAGTTTTAATTTAATACTAGGTAGTACAAAATACAAGAGTTCTAACCACACTACACCACAACTTGTTACGTTCTGGACGCGCGTTTCGCTAACAAAGTTAGCATCATCAGCAGATGATATAAACTGTTAGGACTTAACTAGGTAGTAAGCAAAAAAGTAAGAAGGGTTTGTTGCATTTTACTTTCCTACATATTAGTAATAGGCAAAATACTTTACATATATTTTTTGGCCTATTATTAACAGTAATGATATAGAACAAATTTTCTTTAATGCTAATTAGTAGGAAAAAAAGACGCGAAAACTAGCTTCATTAGCGAGATGGGCTCGATGTAATAATAAAGCCAGAATAATTAAATATTATTTATATAAACTGAAGAGAATGAAAACAATTTTGTTTATAATTTCAACTTAACAGGTGTTTTCCATTACATTTAGGCAAGGTCTAAGCAAATAAAGAAAAGCAAAGGAAAAGTGCTTATAAAAGAACATGTTTATTTTAATCATTATCAACGGTTGTCATACATATAAAAGTAAATTATAAACTATAACTACTATTAGGACAAGCTACAGAACCCTCAAAATAGAAAAGAAAAAATTTAGAAGTTCTTTGAAAGAAAACATAATTGATGTTCTGAGACCTAAAATTCTTAGTTATTGTTTTTTAATAAAAAAATCGACATTTTGTGTATTTTGAATACGTACAAAGAAAAAAATGGTTGGAGATAAAAGTAATATTTTAGTTTGCTTTAATATGATTTAAAGGTTATCTTTTGAAAGAATAATTATATTACCTGATTTATATTTAATGTTTAGTTAAGTACTTAATATGTAGAAAGTTTAAATAAACAAATAAAATTTTGGGAATTTAATAGTTATAATAAAAAGTGTTTTACCATTAGGTGTAGCAGCTAAGTGGTTAAATTCTTCATGAATAAAATTGGCAGGTTCCTTGATTTTTGCATTTTGCAAATTTCTGTCTTGCAACACTCTCTTTTTGCTTTCCATAAAGTGTGTAATCGGTTTTAAAATGCCTTAGATTTATAATGGAACTGACCAGGTTATTGCAGGAAGTGTTATGTCGCCTTTTACATACTGTTCCAAATACTGAAGCTGTTAATATGTATTTTCTAATTTCTCTATAAAATGGATTATCCCACTGCCCAACTGTATTTCTTTCTATAGACATAATATCCTCTGAATTAACCTAGAAAAATATTCATATATTTAAAAATATTAGGGAGCATGTAATATATCAGAGTATTATATAGAATATATTATATAAGTATAAATAAACAAAGCTTAACAGAAAATGAACACTATGCAAAAACATACTCGCAAAGAGAGATGTGCCTACTCAATACATAAATGCCATTCAGTTATCTAACTATATTAAGTTGCCACAGAATCTTAATACTCTATATAATATATTTCTAAAAATAGTAGAAACTGTAGACTTTTGTGTTGTACCTCCCACTACTATTACAACAAGTATAAGTATAAATGAACCAAGCCTACAGAAAATGCAGGCTATACAAAAATATAGTCACACAGGAAGATGTGTCTACATTTTCTCTAAATCAATACATATACTGCTGCCCTTCAGCCTAAAATTAATGATGGTCAATGTAATTCTTAAGGAGGCAATGTCTAAAGTAAATCCTATATGAAATGCAGTATACTTCAGGCATCGTTGTTTAAAAACCAACTTTAGCTACTGCAATCAATGGGTTAAATCCTATTTCAATTAATTAATAATTTTACTTAATTTTTCTTTTTTTCTTTAATTTCTGCTTTGCGCGAGTCCCTCCAATGCATACCAAAAACAAGCTTAACATTGGATAGAAGTTATAAAATGAAAAACCTAATATTATTGAGATAGTAAATATAGAGTAAAGAGAGAGAACAAAAAAGGCGAGTTTCAAAAAACTGTAGTTTTAATCTCTTGATCTAAACAAAAATAAAAACTTTTTATAAAACAGTGGCATACTTTACTTTTTCTTTAATATGAATTATGTTACCCTTCCCCCAGATGCTATGAAATGGATAATTATAAGCCTAATACTTTCAGCCCCTTGTCATCCAATCAGACTTGCAATGCTTGACCAAAATCGTCGTGAAATATATTTAAAATATCCATAAAAAATTATTTCTTTTTAATAAGACAGTCTGTATCTCAAAGACAAAACAAAACATAGACTATAGGAAACATGTTTATATGAATTCTCATAAAATACGTCAAGGAATGACCCACTTAAAAATGAGCATAAAATTAAGGAACAATGTATATTGTTTTATGTTTTCTCAAACAGTCTTATCTAATATATATATATATATATATATTAGATATATATATATATATATATATATATATATATATATATATATATATATATATATATATATATATATATATATATATATATATATATATATATATATATATATATATATATATATATATATATATATATATATATATATATATATATATATATATATATATATATATATATATATATATATATATATATATATATATATATATATATATATATATATATATATATATATATATATATATATATATATATATATATATATATATATATATATATATATATATATATATATATATATATATATATATATATATATATATATATATATATATATATATATATATATATATATATATATATATATATATATATATATATATATATATATATATATATATATATATATATATATATATATATATATATATATATATATATATATATATATATATATATATATATATATATATATATATATATATATATATATATATATATATATATATATATATATATATATATATATATATATATATATATATATATATATATATATATATATATATATATATATATATATATATATATATATATATATATATATATATATATATATATATATATATATATATATATATATATATATATATATATATATATATATATATATATATATATATATATATATATATATATATATATATATATATATATATATATATATATATATATATATATATATATATATATATATATATATATATATATATATATATATATATATATATATATATATATATATATATATATATATATATATATATATATATATATATATATATATATATATATATATATATATATATATATATATATATATATATATATTTATGTGAGTGTTACTATAGTTAAAAAACTTACGAAAATGGACTTTAATTATGACCTTAGTTTGAATCCGGCCCGATTCAAAGTTAATTTTTAGTTTTTTTTTTGTCTACATCAAGGACATGAAAATTTAGTAAAATTGAACTCGTCGCATTTATAACAAAACTTTTTTCTAGGCTCTTTTCATACCACAAAAGCATGTCCCTTTTTAGAACCACTCCAATAAATTTTCGAAATATATTTCATTATTCTAAAAAGATTTGGGAACATTTTGATGGTCACGTCTAGTGGTTTGATTATTGTCTACATAACCCAGGTCCGCTTCAAGATATTCCAATTTTGCATTATTAATTTTGTTATTTTACTGTGTAGCTTCATCAAAGCGCTTACACAAAATTACTAATTGCATTAGCCATATCTAGGTAATAAACTTCTTAAGATTTTCAGTTGATCTTCTCTAAAAGACTTAAACATAAATAATAGATTTGGAGACAAAAAAATCAAACTACTTAAAATAGTTTTACTTGAAGTGCTATTTATTGTAGTATATTCATTTATATAAACAAAATTAGGTTTTTTAAACTCTAATGAGTTTCCTTTTATTAAAAATTTAACATTACCCCCTTTGAGGCTATATTTTCCGAGAAGCTCTAATACTCGACGATAGAAAATAATCTATGTCTGATTCAGTTAAGCAAGTTAGAACTATTTCACCTTCCATATTTAACTATATAAAAAAATACCAAAATTTTGCAAATAAATTCTCAAAAAATAATTCTCGAAATTACCTATCAAAATATTTGTCACTGTTAAAATATCTTTTTGAATAGAATATTTGCAAACAAATATACATAAATACCTATCGAAATTATATATCAAGGTAACATCAAAGGGTAATACATGTTAAGCAACACCAAATTAGCATAAAAAATTTAAAATATTTTTAAAACTAAACAAAAAAAAGCATAAATGCGAAATTCAATAAATTCTCAAAACACTCGGTCTCTATCAGATTTCTATAAAAAAATACGAAATTAAATAGTATCCAAGATATCAGATGTAAAAATATATTAACAAAAATGTGACCTTAAATTTTACAAGTTTCGACATTAACCTTTAACAACAACTACAGAATTTTATCTAATTAAACTAAAGCAAAAAACTAAAAAAACGGCTTATACATTGGGCGCCAAATAAATTATGTAATGTACGTGTGTATAATCGCACTTATATATATATTTATATATATATATATATATATATATATATATATATATATATATATATATATATATATATATATATATATATATATATATATATAAATATAAAACTGTATTTTCTGCGTTTGGTGTAAAATATATCATTAAAATTGTTTTATCCTATTTTAATAGTGGCAACGCCGCTCTTCCATATCATCTAATAAAAGTCGAGAGAGAGAGAGAAAATGTAAAATTTAGAGTGTGTGTCAATAGTGTCAATAAATCATATGACACTGTTAAAATATACTTCGCAGTTTTATTTAGTTAAAGATACAAAAAAGTGTATAAAATTACAAAACATGGTCCTACGAGCAGTATGTGATCCAGTACTATAGTGTGATGTGAAAATAACCCAGAAAACAGCTGAAGGGACGTGTAAAATAATCAAAATATTCCGTCTGAAAAGTGCAAATTCTATCGTTTGCCGGTTGCCGTGCCGCGACGCACCGTCGTGTTACGAAAAAGCTCCTCCTGTGAAGTTGCGACGTTTTATCAATCAGTTTTTTTGTAAAGTAAATAAAAACCTTTTCGTTGACAAAAATAACAAATAAATGAATTGTTGCTGTGAAGAATTGTGATGGTTGATGTCCCTTGTTCTACGTAAGAAGATAAGCAGATGAGTCCTTTCCAATTTATTAAAGGGGTTTCTTTTTATGTGTTTAAATATTTAAATTCGTATTTTCACAATGTCGGAAGAAATACTTAAAGAGGCAAAAAAGAAGCGTGGTCTATTAAAATCACGTCAAACTCTTTTTTAGAAACATCTTGACGTATTACTACAAAGATTATTAATTGTTGATTTAAATACTTTTGAAAAAGAAACTATATTAGATTTAGAGAGTAGAGTAGTGAAATATTCCGAACTTTTGCGAAGTTTTGATGAGGTGCAAGGCCAGATTGAAATGTTAGTCGAGGAGACCGATCAAACAAACCAATTAAAAGAGAGGAATTTGAAAATTTATATTTTAAATTAGGTTCTCAAGCAAAAAAGTTAATTGCAGAATATTATAATTTACAATCCGCCGATAATGATCAGTTAAGTGTTTCTAGTGTCCATTTTGGCCCTCAACAAAATAATCAGGATATACAGGGTGTAAAATTACCTCCTATAAATTTACATAAATTTTCGGGTGATTACAAAAATTGGTTAGAATTCCGTGATCTTTTTGACTCTCTAATAAATTCAAATAATTGTATATCAAATATACAAAAATTGCATTATTTGAGAGCATCATTAGAAGGGGGTGCGGGGCAGGTGATAAGGAATATTGTGGTAAGCAGTGAAAATTATGATTTAGCATGGAATACCTTGTGTAGTAGATACGAAAATGTTAATATTTTAGTGCAAAATCATGTCAAGGAGTTGTTTCAATTACCAGTGCTATCATGTGAGAGTTCTAGTGATTTACGAGTAATGATTGATTCCATAATAAAACACATAACATGTTTAAAGAGTTTAAAGCAACCTTGTGCTTCGTGGGATAGTCTTCTGATATATATTTTAGGTGGGAAGTTAGACAAAACAACTTTTCGTGAGTGGGAGGAAAAGAAGGCTAGTAAAGGTGATACATTGCCTACTTTTCATGAATTTATGAACTTTCTAATATCCAGGGCTGATTTTTTGGAGAATCTTGAATTGTCAAAAGAAAGAGAAAAACCTAGACAGAAATTCCAGGGCAAACCTTTTCAAAAAAGTCGCACTTTTTGTGTGTAGGAAAAATCTTCAGGTCCTTCCTTGGGTCCTTCATGGGTGATGTGTGGTGATGATCATTTTATCCAAAGGTGTGCAGAATTTTTGAAATTATCTGTGAATGATAGAGTAGACAAGGTGAAAAGGTGGCGATTGTGCTTTAATTGTTTAAAGGCAGGGCATGCTTATTCAGCATGTACCGGCCACATGTGTCATAAGTGTAATTTAAAGCATAATACATTGTTGCATTTTAAACGAAATAAAAATCAAGTTGAGGGAAGTCCCCAAAATACAAATCATCATAGTGAGGGGGGTATAGAGAATGCAACCATAAATATGACCAGTGAAATCAAGAGTGATATGTCTCAGGTATTATTGCAAACTTCATTGGTACAGGTTGTTGATTCGAATGGTGTTTCTCATGTGTGTAGAATTATTCTCGATAGTGCAAGTCAGAGTAATTTTATTACGAAGGAATGTTGTGAGAGGTTAGGTTTAGAGAAGTTTGAGCTACCTTCAACAGTTACAAGGGTTGGTCAAACAGAAACACAACTAAAATACAGGTGTAAGGTGCAAGTGCAAGCTTTAAAAAAATGCTTTTCAGGTTGATCTTATGTGTCTTGTGATACCTAAAATAAGTGGCAAATATCCTCCTTGTAAGATATCTGCATCATTGTGGCCTCTACTTAAGCATATAAATCTTGCCGATCCAGGTTTTAATAATCCAAGAGATATTGATATACTTATTGGTGGCGGAGTTTACTTAAATTTATTATGCATTGGCCAAATACAGTTAGGTGAAGGTATGCCTACCTTGCAAAAAACTCGATTTGGGTGGGTGATTGGTGGAGAGTCTAAATTTGGTATACAAGGGTCAAATTTTAGGTGTAATTTTACAGAAACCTTAGAGATTCAAGATCAGTTAACCAAATTCTGGGAAATAGAGGAGGTTTGTGGAGACAAAAAACTTTTGTCAGTGGACGAGCAACAGTGTGAGGAGTTTTTTTCTAAGACCACAAGGCGTGACTTTGAAGGTCGTTTTGTTGTTCAGATACCCTTCAGGTTATCTCCTAGTTCCCTGGGTGATTCTTATCAAACTGCAGTAAAGAGATTTTATTCTTTAGAAAAAAAATTAATGAAAAATCCTGTGTTAAAAGAAAAATATGTGTCCTTTATAGAAGAATACCGACAATTATCCCACATGATTGAGGTACCTCCAAAGAATTTAGGTGTAAGTCCATCATTTTACTTCCCCCATCATAGTGTGACAAATGATAAAAGCCCTACTACAAAGTGGTGTGTAGTTTTCGACGGTTCAGCTGTTTCGGATAGTGGTGAGTCTTTAAATAGTATACAGTTGGTGGGTCCAACTCTACAGGATGAGTTATTTCAAATTATTTTGAGGTTCAGGCAGCACACTATTGTGGTATGCGCTGACATCATAAAAATGTATCGTCAGATACGTATTGAGTCTTCTCAGTTACCATTACAGAAAATTGTGTGGAGGTCAGATCCATCAGAAGACCTTAAAACCTATGAGCTGCAAACCGTGACATATGGCACCTCGTCGGCCCCATACCTTGCTATTAAATGTTTACAGCAGTTGGCAGTTGAGTATAGAGAGACACATCCAGAAGCATCCAAGGTTATTTCCGAGGATTTCTACATGGATGATCTTATTTCAGGGTCAGAGTCGGTGAGTGAGGCCATAGGACTATGTGATAGTGTGAGCAAAGTGTTAAGGTCGGGTGGTTTTGAACTTCAAAAGTGGGCATCCAACAGTAAGGACGTATTAGATCATTTGAGAACAAAATATTCGTTGTCACCCATACTACTGTTCGGTGAAAAGGAAAAAACAAAGACATTGGGGCTTTATGCGACAAAGATGTTCTGGAATAAAGTATTAATAACAACAGCAGTGATCGGGTTTCTAAAAGAACTGTATTAATCAGCCATTGCACAGATTTTTGACCCATTGGGTCTTCTGAGTACATGTATTATTACTGCAAAAGTAATACTTCAGAGATTGTGGTTATATAAGTTGTCATGGGATGAATCACTTCCAATAGATCTTCATACTTTGTGGTGTAAATTTAAGCAACAGTTGCCTGCATTAAATAAGGTAAACATTCCCAGACAAGTCTTATGTCAAAAATCAGTAAAAGTAGAGATTCATGGGTTTGCAGATGCCTCTCTGGAGGCTTATGGAGCGTGTATATATGTGAGGAGTATAAGTGAGGGCGAATCTATTCAAGTAAGTTTATTGTGTGCAAAATCAAAGGTGGCTCCATTGAAAATATTAACCATACCCCGATTAGAGTTGTGTGCTTCTGTAGTGTTAGCGAACCTTGTACAAAAGGTTAAAACATCTATGACAATAAAGTTTGATGATTGTTTCCTGTGGAGTGATTCTACTGTGTGTTTAAGCTGGATAAGAACTCCTCCTAATCTTTTACAGACATTTGTAGGCAATAGGGTTGCTCAAATTCAGGCAGTGACTAAGCCTGAGCAATGGAACCATGTTTCAACTCAGGCCAACCCTGCAGATGTGTTATCCCGTGGGATCAATCCAGAATATCTCAATTCTTGTGATTTGTGGTGGAAAGGTCCGACGTGGCTGTCCTATCCAACAGAAAGTTGGCCCAAATCAAGGTTCGATCCTCCAGAGTCTATTCCCGAACTCAAGAAACAAGTCAGTGTTTTCAAGGTCGAGAATATAGAGTTATTTCCGTTTGGAAGATTTTCAGTGTTGTCAAAATTACAGCGGGTGTGTGCATATTGTATTCGTTTTATTAACAACTGCCATATAAAAAATAGGACTTCAAACCCCAATTCTAAGTCATCATCAGATTTTTTATCAGCAGATGAGCTAAAACATTCCTTACAGGTTTTAACTAAAATAGCCCAACAGGAAACATTTATGGATGAAATATCAGATTTGACAAAAGGAAAGAGTGTAAATAAAAGTAGTAAGTTAAGACGATTAAATCCTTTTCTGGATGAGAGTGGTATTCTAAGGGTGGGGGGCAGATTAGAAAGGTCAAATTTTGAGTATCAGAAAAAACATCCTGCTGTGTTGTGTAGTAAACATAAATTTACTGTCCTTTTGTTTAGAGCTGAACATCTAAGGTTGTTCTATGCAGGGCTGCAACTACTTTTGTATACTGTGCGGGAAACAATTTGGCCTCTAAGTGGGAGGACTTTAGCTAGAAAAATTGTGTATGAGTGTGTGAGGTGTTTTAGAGCGAAACCTCGAGAAAAAAATCCAATAATGGGTACATACAACAGATCGATTAACACCTGCTCCGCCTTTCTTCTCGTGTGGTGTGGACTACGCCGGTCCTGTGATAATAAAAAATAAACGTGGACGTGGTAGTGTAAAGGTAAAGGCCTATATTGCAGTATTTGTGTGTTTTGCTATTAAGGCAATACACCTCGAATTAGTGACAGATTTAACTAAAGACGCCTTTATAGCTGCATTTCGTCGTTTTGTAGCAAGGGGTGGAAAACCCAGTAAGATGTTTTCCGATAATGGAACAAATTTTGTGGGGGCCAAAACCGAACTAGAGACACTTGGTAAATTTCTTCAAGATAATAGTGAGTGTATTAGTGAAACTATTGCAAATCAGGGCAGCGATTGGCATTTCATACCTGCCTTTTCACCTCATTTTGGGGGAGTTTGGGAGGCCGGAGTAAAATCCGTTAAGGTGTACTTAAAAATAGTTTTGGCTAACGCGTGTTTAGTGTATGAAGATTTCTATACCATATTAGTTGAAATTGAAGCCCTTTTAAACTCACGTCCTCTGTCATTGGTGACATTGGTCCATGGACCCCAATGATTATGCGGCGTTGACTCCATCACACTTTCTTATTGGGAGGCCTATGATGTCCTTTCCAGATCCAGATCTGTGTCACATTCCTGAATCAAGATTATCTCATTATCAAAGGATACAGCAACTACAGCAGCATTTTTGGTCACGTTGGACCCTTGAATATGTGTCTGAATTGCAAGTATTACAAAGGTGGCATACCAGCAATATCAAATTAGAACCAGGTATGTTAGTGGTCGTGAAAGAAGACAATGTTCCACCTCTTCAACGGTGTTTGGGAAGAATGCAATCGGTGCACCCAGGTCAAGATGGCGTAGTGAGAGTGGTAACCATAAAAACAGTGCGTGGTGTAATAAAAAGGTCATTCGCCAAAATTTGCGTTTTACCGATTCAAGGTCCCAGTGACTAACAAGGTTAAATTATTGAACCCCCCTAGTGGTTTCAAGGCTGGGGGCATGTTCCGAAAACTGTATTTTCTGCGTTTGGTGTAAAATATATCATTAAAATTGTATTATCCTATTTTAATAGTGGAAACGCCGCCCTTCCATATTATCGACTAAGAGTCGAGAGAGAGAGAGAAAATGTAAAATTTAGAGTGTGTGTCAAGAGTGTCAATAAATCATATGACACTGTCAAAATATACTTCGCAGTTTTATTTAATTAAAGATACAAAAGAGTGTATAAAATTACAAAACATATACATATATATATATATATATATATATATATATATATATATATATATATATATATATATATATGTTGATTTTCAGTCCTTCACGGATGGAAAAATACAATGTGTTTTCATTCCGGGTGTACATCCGTTCACTACTGTCGTTCTGAAAAGAACAGTTTTGCTGACGTTTCGCCAAAATCACATTTGGCATTTTCGAAGATTTCTTTCTCGCGTCCGAATAGAGACTGAAGCAAAACTGTTCTTTTCAGAACGACAGTAGTGAACGGATGTACACCCGGAATGAAAACACATTATATATATATATATATATATATATATATATATATATATATATATATATATATATATATATATATATATATATATAGTATTTTTGCTGTATGATTAACTGATTCATTGTCTTCATTATTAAATTATTATAAACTGGATTTACTAATAATATTAGTAAATCCAGTGATAATAAAGAACAAATAAAAGTGGTGTTAGAATTATATAAGTGTCAGTCTTCTTAATGTTGCTAGATTTTTTTCACATCATCAAACTATATTTCTCTTCATGTGAACCCCTTCCCTACCCCACATATTTTAACGGCCTAGACCAAGACAAATTTTTACTTTTTAAATGTGGTTGTAAAACAGTACAACCAAGTGCCCAAAATTATGGAATAACGTCTCTACAGCCAACACCTTACATTTTGCCACCTTGCATTACTTGCTCTTACAAAACTTGTCAGCGCAAACACCACTTATGCATGCATAATCTTTTTTTTATTGTAATTTTGTCAGGGTTTTATTATCCACTTGAATTATCTAAACCTTTAAAAGATTTTTTCGTAATTCATTTTGGCACATTGTATTAGGAATACTTTTACTAATATGTGATACTTTCAAATATTTTAGTGAAAGATCTCTTAATTTATACTCACAAAGTTATCCCTGAAGACCGAGCTGGAGACTCATCTTGGAACTTTAAACGCTCAACATCATTACCACGCTTCTTTGCAAAACTGGTTGAATATGCATGGCCTTTGGTAATATCATCCCTACAATAAAAGATGCATACATGTAGTTGAAACTGTTGTAATATTATCTGAAATATTAGGGAACTATATTTATTCTTTTTTTATAAATATCTTTGGCGTGTCCAACGTGCTATTATATCTTAACAACATGGTAAACTGACTGGTATACATATGGCACTTATATGATAATGCCCAGGGGCATACACTTTTGTTTTTGAGGGAATCAAGTGAGGCTCCAAAAATAGAGAGGGCGGTGAAAGAAAAAAAATGTCAGGTGGATTTTAAGACATACATTTGAAGTGAAAAAATTGAAATAATAAGACTAAGATTCCGAAAAATATATTTTATTATAAAAATATATTTATTTTACTTACGATAACTTTAAACAAAGATATAAGTAATATCTATAAAGTAGTAAAAGTAATCAAATCAATAAGACTTATAAATTTTTTGGAACATTAAATTGATTAGTTGATATCTCGGTGATACAAGTTGTAGGATATTTTTTCTTGTTTGCAGTTTCAAGCGCATACTTAAATCATGCGTCTTTAAAGCCTTTCACAAATTTGAATAATTCAGGTTATTATGTCTGAAAAAATATTAAAACATGTTAGTTATTTATTACATTGCGCTTTTGACTCTACATATTTAAAAATCCTAAGTTCAATTGTTTTTGAGATATGACATTTGAAAAATGACAATTTGATATTTAGAAAGGCTGTAAAATCTAAATGATTCTACAAATTGTGTACTCCTACCTCAGTTTTGTATGATCTTTCTTATGGTCCCGTAAAAGGGAAGTATTATAATCGTGAAAAAATTACCCTAAGAGATTTTTACAGATCTTTGCATTTTAGGATTCCGGGATCCCAAAAAAAAAACATGTTTTCCCATTTCCATTGGGATTTAGAAGAGCAGAAATTATGCACTCCTACCTCAGTTTTGTATCGTCGTCCGTGTGCTCTCGTAAGAGAATTCTGTACGAAGAAACTTGTTGGTAAAGGCGAATTTATCGATTTTTTTTTTATCAGAAAAACTCTTCTATTTAGACTAAAAGCTGATGCTATAAGAAAGTCCTTCAGAAAGGCCTTAAAAAACTAAGCATGTAATAAAAAAAAATGGTATTATATTTGAAGAAAATTACCATCGATGTTAGCATCTGAACCTTGTATAGTGATAATGTTAAAAAGAAGCAATAAATAGTATTACATATTTTAATATTTCTGTCTAAAACGATTATTTAATCTTCATTGAATTTGTGTAAAACTTAGAGGTTCCATAAATTTTTTAGGCAGTTGTGTTGTAGGCAGATTTCTTACCATGGATACTTGTTTTCGAAAAATGGATTTAATAATGAACATGTATTTATTCCTGTGATATTTGTTGACTTGCACACTGCCTTAACAAATAAAATACCAGTTCTGGATGGCACAATTTCGGTCAAGTTGATAAGAAATATGATAATACAGAGTAATACTAGTTATACCTGGAATTTTGAACTAGAAACAATTCTGTATTAAAAAACATGCCAGTTAAAAAAAAAGAGGAATACACATTTGGATGCTTATTTACTTTACTTATTTTTGTTACATTTTAGAAATATTTTTAAATATACATATTGGTATAAAACTTAGTGGTGATATCAACTTTTATTTTTTAAATAAAACAATTTCTTCTGGGTTTTGAATTTTGTCCCAGATTCTAGCTATTTGTATGTAGTATCTTTACTTGTTTTTGAGATTTTGACTTCTGAAAATTTGTATTTTCATATTTGGAGAGGATGTAACATCACAAAACAGATTTCGCTTATTGCAAGAGATAGAAAAATGGTTAAATATGGAAAGTTTTAGACAATTTCGTTACAAGCCTAATAGCACCTGCAGGCGAATTCTAGCAATTATGTTCTTGAGATATTTAGAAACGAATAAAATATCGCATTTTTAAAATTATGCAGTAACTTTTTTAATCCTAAAATTTTTTTAAAGTTGTAAACATGTTGCCAAAGCATTTTTTTGTCTAAAATTTTATGGTGCTGTCATATTTTGAATCTGATGTTTCGTAAACGAGGGACCATCATCAACTTTTAAATACACACCTGGATTTTTTAAATTGTTTTATAACAAACCTTTGCATTCCAAAATCGAATGATGTAATGCACTCATACATTAAAAGTATTTAAAATTTGAGGAAATCAAGGTTATCCCTCTTTCTCTAAAACATTGTCTCTTATGGGAAAATCTTAAATATGTGCTGTCCAAATATTAAGTCTGTTATATTATTAGTTTAGGAGGTCAAATGCTTGTTAAAAAAAATTACATAAATTACCAAGCTTGTAAAAAACGAAAAAAAAAGACTGTCATTTTTACAAGATATTACTATAAATTATATTTTTCAAATGGGACATTATATATCCCTCAATACCTATCCACTCCACAAATAGTGTTGTCCGTCTCTCTCTAACACACTGCCTCATATGGTTTTTCTTAAATTGATCGGGTGTCTTTGAAGATAAAGTTATCAAACCAGATATTATATTTATAATCTGCAAGAAGAGTTCCATTTGAGGGAAATATAGTATAGAGTGTGTGCCGAGGTGTGTCCGATTTAAACAATACAACTTATGATGATATCATAATTAATTAAGTTAATATTCTTTTGTTTTTCTAATAACCAGAAAAAAAGTTTTAAGTAACCCTACAATTGGTTTTTTGTTCACTCCGATAAGTTAAAAAGTTATTAACATTTAAAATGCTAACAAGATTCACTGATCACACTGTACATACATAAATACAGTAACATTCTAAATTATTTAAGAACTGAAAACTAATATCCCCAACTTTTTCTTACTTTTCCAGTGATTCAAGAATCTGTATGTACATTTCTGGTCAAGATTGAGAATATATAAAAGGTCAATTTTTATTTGTTGGTAGATACGAGACTAAGATATTTAATATGTTACATATGCATAGCCATACGCAACAATTATTTTCTCACTAGAAAGCAATGCCTTAGTAAATTAGGTACCGATAAATAGTTCCAATAATTTTCTCTTTGTGATATGATAACTGTGGGGGTATACACTGTTAATTAAATCCTGCTACTGTCTGCAACGGCAAAACTTTCTAAGTGGAAGTAAAAAGGATCAATATAATACTGATAACTAAAAGCTTTATTCTTGCACAGATTGTCATGGATCCGGTGAGTTAAATTGCATCAGCCAGCATTATGAGACTACCACTATGAAAGTATTAGTGTTGCATAAAAAGTGTCTAATTTTATGAGCTTTTAATTTCTACCACTATAATATGACCAACAGGAAATAAGTTTTTATACCTAACGAATTACTATACCCCTGAAGGTACACTATTTTAAGTTTCAAAATCGAGCACCTATAGTTATATTATTTGAACTTATCTTATTCTGCATTTTCCCAGGATTCTAATTGCAAAATTTTTTGCAGTTCGGCGCCGAGGTCTTGCTGCTCTCGTATTTTTACGCCCTTTAGCACTCATTACACATATCTTAATTACGCAGGTAACACAGGAATTCATAAACAAATATCTAGAAAGCATAGACACAGTCACAAGAGTGAGAAGTTCTGAACTAAACGCCGACGTTTTAAAAATACAAGTACTAGTCATTTTAAAACACACCTATAATAAACAAACAGAAAATTCTCAACGCAAGACTCAATCTATCATAAAATCACGTTCATAAAAATATAAGGAAACCAATATTCCGGGTATTTAGATATTAAAAAACTTGTTTTTATCGGCAAATACCGAAAGGTGTTTGCCGATAAAAAAAATTCGGTGCCCTGCAATTATTACTTCGGCTAGATGATAAAAAACAGTCCATAGGGGAGATCATAAATATTATAGTCTGTAAAAGAGGTATTCTTTAACAGCACTCTCTCGTTTTATTTCATTTCGCACCAAATATAGATATATCAACGAGGCAAGAAATACATGCCATGTGCAATATTTTGAATTTTCTATCAAAGGAATGTAAAACTCATAAAGTTATTAGGGGATACCACAATGTTGCGTCACTGTTAAGCGTTTTCTGAAATATTTGAATTTTTCCGTTAAAAGTGAAACTACTTATTTGCATAGTATTTGATAGATTTTATGTAAAGTTTGTACATACATATGTTATAACATTAAATATTGAACGTGTTTATTTATGTGGCCTATTTTGGAAAAAATTAAAAAATAATCGGATTCGGACATTGATGCGTCATCTACAGAGTGGCGCTTGAGGTTTGAGTTCGAAAAATGAACACGAGAAATTTTATAGCGTTGCACTCTTAATCTTGTCTGTAATGTCCACAAGAAACACAAAACCTCTAAGCCAAAATGAATTTTATAGTTCCTGAATCGGTTCGTCGCGTTGATTCAAACATTAAACTATGGCAGATAGGACTTAGGTTATTAGGATTAAAACGTGTTAATACTCGTCCTCTACTTATCCATCACACTTCAGAGAGAAAAAGTAGATCCCTATACTGACAATTAATTTCATTGGCTAAGATTTTGAATAATCTTCTTTGTAATGCGTGAGCTCTAATCTTTTTTACACTTTTTACTACCAATTTTATGACGTTGTTTAGTTTTATAAAATTTCCACATAATGCTTGCTGATGAGTAATACAATGGCAACACAGAACTTGTGGAAAGCGTTCATCTTTACGACAAACAACTCACCATAGCTGGAGCGACGTCAGTTGTCAAGCATACCGATTTTGAAATTGATATAAAATTGTTTAAATTAGAAAACAATTCCTGTCCAGTGGTATATCCTTTCAGTGGAATAAACTTCAAAAGATCTTCTTTAATCATAAAATCACTAAAAACCATCCTGACGAACACGGCCATCTGGGAGATGTCACCTACATCTGTTGATTCATTCAGTTGATGAAAGAAATAAACACAGTTACCTAAGTCAGTTTTTAACTGTGAAAAAATATCCTTGCTCATTAATTCCACTCGTCTCATCTGTATTAGCAGAAAGTTGCATATATTTTATTACTGAAAATATCTCGTCTTTATTGTTAAAGTTGGAATGTTCGGATGTACAGGGTGTCCGGATTTGGTTGCAAAAGCAGGGTATCTCGCTTATTTTTAAAGATAGAACCTTGCGGTTTTAACGAACCTGAGATGATGAGATACAGGGCGAAATAGAAAATTTTGAATTTTGGGACCCCACTCGTATCTCGGTTATCCTTTAACTTAACGCAAAGGGAAAAATTGCTGCTTATGCAGTTTTTTACGCTGGATCCAGTGGCGTAGTCATATTTTTCATTTGAGTTGTTATTTTTTAGATATGACCCAAAGTTGTGTTTCTTTAAATGGGACACCCTGTATATTTGCCCAGAAATTGATTTGTCCTTTTAAAACTTTCTCCAAAATATATAATAGTATGGGTCTATTTTAATAAACAACAACAAAAATCCTAATTTTTATAATTATCATCCCAAATTTTGCAGTAGGCCATGCAAAACGATGCCGTTCTTTTGTTTTCTTGGAGGCAAATGACATTTCCCAATTTTGTACGCGTATATAAAATATACCGCTAGTTTTTTGTATTTATTTATTGTGTAAAAATATATTTGTATTATTATGGAAGAAAACCAAACTTTCGAACATTATGAAAAGTACGATATGTCAGCTTGTTTTATATTAAGTAATGAAAATGTTGAAGCGGCTTCTGAGATGTATTTTAACAAGTAAATAGTTAATTTTGAGGTATGTTGAAATACTATTGCTTAATTTTTATTTAGATATCCAGAAAGGAGGCAACCTAATATATCCACTTTTTATCGGAAAAAAAAAGAATTTACTTAATCACGGATCATTTATCAAACCTCGTACGAAAACATATAATAAAGAAAATCGGGAGGCTGAGGAAATTACGGTTTTGGCTAATGCAGAAGCTTACCCTACAAAGGAGAGCATAGGGATTCCAAGAACTAGAGTTCAAGAAATTCTAAAAAAGCATAAATACCACCCATACAAATTTAGGCTCGTGCAGCACTTACAGCCAGGGAATGCAGAGCGTCGGGTAGTCTTCTGCAATTGGTTTCGAGAAAGATGCGATATGGTTAGAGATTTTGAAAGGAAGGTTATATGGTCAGACGAAGCACATTTCAGTAATTCTGGTATACTCAATAGGCACAATAGTAGATTCTGGTCCCAGGAAAATCAACACCAAATATTTCCCAGAAGACAGCAGGGCAGGTTTGGTCTAAATGTGTCCAGCTTCATATTAGGAACACATATAAAATTTTACATATTTGAGGGAAATTTAACAGCCTATCGCTATATAGAAATTTTAGAGGCAGCTATACCTGAATTACTTCACGATGTTCCTCTAGCGCAAATTAACGAAATTTATTTTCAACAGGACGGTGCTCCTGCACACAATTCTGGAATGACGAGATTATTTCTGGACAATAATTTTACCAATCAATGGATCGGAACAAATGGACCTATAAGATGGCCCCATAGGTCCCCAGATTTGTCGATTTTAGATTTCTTTCTATGGGGATATCTGGAAAATAGAATCTACAAAGACCTCTATGATATTTCCAAGATTTAGGAAATGCAATAAGAGAAAATTTTCGCTATTTACAAAATCATCCCGTTATTTTGCTTAATTCCCTAAAACGAATACGAAAATTGTGCGAAGCATGCATAGAACAAAATGGAAATCAGTTTGAACAATTTTTTTGATTTCCTTGGTTACTGTAGTTCTTATACGAGAGTTGATTTTTGCTGAAAGGCTTGTTACATAATAATTCATTACTGTTTTGTTCTTGTGTTACATAAATCTAGGTAGGTGGTACTTTTTTGGTGCGAAATTATCAATACATATTTTGATAAATAGATTTAATTACATATTTATTTTGATTTATTGTTAGGATGTAGATATTGTTAACGACTTTAAATAAAAGGCATGTTGTTTTGCATGGCCTACTGCAAAATTTGGGATGATAATTATAAAAATTAGGATTTTTGTTGTTTATTAAAATAGACCCATACTATTATATATTTTTGAGAAGCTTTGAAAAGGACAAGATTTCTAGTTTTCCAGCTTTTATGCAACACATTACAAACCGAACCCACCAGTACCAAGCAGTTAGGGTTATATAGAGAATAATTTAAAGGAAAATGAACAATTTTTGCACATGGATTTCTCGGAAAACTATGTGTGCAAGTATCACAGGGAAATTCAATCCATGCACTTTGGAAGATCCAAAGAATAGGCAGTATTACATACCACAGTCACATACTATAACATCGGAAGTAAAATTGTCCAACAGTCTTTTTGTGCAGTCTCCGAAAGTTCGAGAAAAGATGCTTTGGCTATTTTAAGCCATCTAAAGCCGGTTGTGGAATCATTGATTGCTGCAATTCCAAATGTGACTAAAGTGCATTTTTTAAGTGATGGTCCTTCGAGCCAATACCGAAACTACAAAATGTTTTATTTATTTGGTGTAGAGTTCCCTTACATGGAATTATTCAGAAAAGGGGCATGGTAAGGGTGCACCTGATGGGATCGGTGGGTGTTTAAAAAGGACGGCTGATAATTTAGTTGCTTTGGGGGAGGATATTCCTGACGTCAAATATTTTGTTAATGTATTTAAACGCAACGTTAATAAGATAAATTAGTCACATTTTTTGTGAACAGGTGAATAGCCCCAACATGTCAATACCCGAAAGTATTAAACGCTTTAATATTTGCGAACTCTGAAAATTACATGGACCAAAAATGACAATAAACTAAACTTTAGAAGATTATCCTGCCTTGAATGTGAAGTTGCCAGCATAACGGCTTAGGAGTAATGGAATTGGAAGACAAAATGCCAAAACGTATCCTTTTAAAAGATTTGTTCTTCAAAGTTAAAAAAAATTGGAAAAATATTTTTCCTGAACTTCTTATTTAGAATCCCGTCTGAAATATAGCCATGTTTATAGCTCTTCGGAAATAGAAAATGATGAAGAAAATCTATCTTTCGCGATCTATTTGAAGAAAAGTGTCCTAAATGTTAATATAGGCGATTATTTAGTAGTCAAATTTGCAGGAAAAAAGTATCAGGCATTATAGTGGTTTTGAAATAAGTGTTGTTAGCTCCGACAGTTCTGAAATTAAATGTTTAAGAATTTCTAAAAATAAATATTTTTTCTTTCCCGATGTAAATGATATAGCGATTATTGACATATGCGATTTGAAAGAAAAATTAGATACTCCTATAACTGGCAAAAGAGGTCACCACCAAAAAAAAATGTGTTCAGTAGGTACAAATATGTATAATAAAATATATTCTTTTATTTACTTTACTTCACATAATTACCTGCAGTATGCAGTTTCAAATCGTTTCCGTATAAGTTTGTATTTTTTTAACATTTTAAATTTCTTGTTACATATTTTATAGTTTGTAGTTTTTAATCAGTTTAGATTAACAAGGGTGCAATCATTTGGCTGAATTTTACGTTATATTTAAATTAGTTATAATTATTCGGTTTGCATCAAAGGTATACCATGTACGTTGGTAGAAGTGTGTTATTTTTTGTTTTCATTTTTTAAGTAACTTATTATGTACGTATTTGGTTTGTAGTTGTCAATCAGTACAAGGATTTTTAACTTAATTTTTAAATTTCTTAATTTTAGGTTTTGTATTAAAATCCAGTCCAAATAAATATTTTTATTTCCATTGATGTTTTTGTTCATTATAAGAAACACATACTTAATTTATATTATGTCTATATTTAAAATTGTTCATATAAAAGTTCACGCGTTCTTTGGGAATACATATTATTGTTTTTATGACGTGTTGTCTCACAGTATTCCTGTGGTTGTATTTTATACTGATGGGATTATACCAAGTCAGTACAAAAAATAACAATAAAAAAAGGAAGTGGAAAAAAAAAACAACTATTGTGTATTAAGAAATGATCTAACTATGCTACATATTTTCAAAATGACCGATTTCTGGATGTTCCTGTGAATGTCTGTATTAAGTCCTAATTGAGCCAAATGCGGTGTAAACGTTGTTGGGGTGAGACCTGTTACTGATATGACGAGAGGAACAATGATGACTCTTTCCTGTTTCCACAGCCTTTTTACTTCCATTGCCAAGTCGGAGTATTTGGCGATCTTCTCACTGTATTTCGCTTGGATGTTCTCATCGTTGGGGATAGCCATGTCAATTAAATAAGTGATTTTCTCTTTTTTGGATTGAAAGGTGATATCGGGTCTATTTGCGGGGATTGTTTTATCTGTGTGAATGTCAATGTCTCAGTAGAGCTTGTAGTCTTCGTTTTCAAGTATAGATGTTGGTGTATAATGGTAGTAAGGGTCTGTGTTCTCCGTTAGTTTGTATGTTGTGGCTAATGCTTGATGAACGACCTTCGCTGCTGAGTTGTGTCTCGCGGTGTATTCAGTTCCGGCCATTATTCTACATCCACTCGTTATGTGATCGATCGTTTCTCTCTGCTGGTGAGTAGTTATAATAGGGGAGCGCCTCCTCCTCCTCCTCCTCTTCCTCTCTCTCATGTCCCTGATTCTTAACTTCCTCCCCTTTTATTCTCATTCGCATCATATTTTTTAATTTTTTCTCTTTGTTCTCCCACATTTGATTTTGCATTCTTAAGTCTTATAAATAGGTGCATCATGATCATTTTAGTATGCCGAGACACATTTACTAAGCTGTGCTCGAGTTGCGTAAAAAGTTTTTTTTGAATTTTTCCACCAATTTTGTATAAAACAAAATGAAAAAATGTGTCAAGTAATAAGTGAATTATGTGTAATCGCGAAAAATTAACTACAACTATCAGACAGTTAAAAGTTAAATATCTCAATTTCTTTGAAGTGATTTCGAAAGATGAATACACCAAGCTGTTTTATCCACTGAAACGAGATTATTTAAAAGCAATTGACTGTTGTGATGATTATTTAGAAGGAATTATAAGTCTTACTACGTTTTTCAATACATTTGGGAAATCATACTTTGTAGGAGAATTAAGCCACCTAATAGAATTTATAGGAGAAGATTGCCAATTTATACCTGCTATTATTGCAACCCAAAAGAGGTTTCAATTATACGAAGATAAAAAACAGGCATTATCAAAGAAAGTTAATCCTATTCGCAAGAGACGTCCCCCTACATATTTAAAATATTATGTTAAATAAATGAAATGGCTGAGTTGCTGATTGCAGTTAAATTATTAGAGGAGAAATTTAGTAATCTTTCAAAAACCTATTTCTCATATTGTATGGCAAGTGGTCCGGAGTGGATAGACTTTTATTGTAATCAATCTGAGGAATTCGTAAAAGCTGGCCGCTTCCTTTTACAAAAACAAAATCTGCTTTCTTCGTAAGTGTTTCAATTATTTTCGGGAAATGATGTAATGGAGTAAATCCATTATTCCAATGTATACAATGATAATTTTTCGTTAACCATACCGCCTGCTTGTCACAATCAGGTGAAAGAAACTCCATTGGAAAAGGCTTTTTAAAAATGTAATGAGTCATTTCATAACCATCAAAAGCTGCAAGCTCTTTCGGTATAAATTTATTTTTTTCATCTTTGAATCCTTGAATATCTATAACCAATCTCATATTTTCAAAGCAGCAAATTTTTTAATGAGACTTTTTTTACTTGAATAATTTGCAATTTCTTCTTTCAGTTGATTAATTTTAAAAATAAATTTTTCAGTTTGTAGTTGTAGTTTTGATGTCATGATTAAAACTAAAAGCTTTTGAAAATTTCTTTAAATTAAATCGAAATATGAAAATAGTGGGGATAAAGTTTATAATTGTTTCACAATTTTAGTAAGAGGGTTGTAGCTAAATAATTTGTCATGTAAAATAAGACAATAAGCAGAAGTATGTTTTTTAATTGCATTGTGTGTCTCAAATTCAATTCTCATTACTACGGATCCCGTTTGAATTGTTTCTTTTTGATGGGAGCAATCAATATGTGTAATAGGACTAATGTTTTTGAATTGTTCAGGATTAAAAATGGGTTCATTTGGAACACCATAGTAAGACTGTCTAAAGTTGGCAAACATTTCGTATAAAGCAGAAAATTTGGTTTCTTCGAAATTTAAGTACAAATCGTGATAAGGATATCTTTCAGAATTTAAATATACTCTAATATTTGACAAGGTAATATTGTCAAATTTACTCATATCTTTAACAATTTTCCCTTTTCTGTTTTCTTGAAAGCCAATCACAACATGACGAGGAGCTTCTAGTTTACTAGTTGTTTTTACCGGCCATGTGTGACGGGTTGTTTTGGTTAGAGAAGAATATTCAACAAGTTCCCAACTCCTGAATCCTATCAATATATCTTTATTTGATTCTAATATTTTTGATAGAGCAAGTTGTTGTGGCATATCAACTAGAATGTGAGGAACTTTCCAATAAATTTTATCGAAAGTAACCAATGGAGTGTCAGGAGCAGTAACAAGGTGTGCCGGATCTTCTTTGAAAATAACACCATCTAAATCATCAGTTGATCTAATAAGAACCAATTCCTGTTTCATATTCATAATAATTTTTCTGTAATCTTCAAAAAATCCTAAAAGCATTTTTAGTGGTATGGATACGGAGAATTTTCCATCATTATCAACTAAAATTGTATCACCTTCTTTCCGATGTGGAAACCAACCTGCATTTTCCAGTTTTAAACTTTCGTTGGTATTGTGAGAAAGGTAGCTTTTTAAGGTTGATGCTAATCCAACATTTCTTATTGAATCTATAGTAATTCCGTTTAGTTCATAGCGGATTTCTCTGAACAAAAAGGCTATACCATTGTTAATAAATAGCAATTCTTTCTTATATTTACCTTCTGTATTAGTTAATTTTCCTTCGATATAAAGTAAACTATCTGATGGTAGAGTGTAAGCATCGAGTTCTTGAATTGGGATCCTTATTTCATCATTGTAATCGAATTTTGAAGAAATATATGGTTGATATGTGTGAAGCTCAGAACTGACGATGGAATTGTCTACATAAAGCTTTTCGTTTACGTTTAATATGTTCATTATTTTAAAACAGTGAAACCCAAGGATGTGAGAAATTTACGATTATCTCGTCTTAACTTGTTGGTGTTGGATTTGATACTGAACTGTTGTTTAGGCTTTTTCTTTTTATAAGTTTCTACTTTGTTGATAGTGGTAGGGGCAAGTCTCATCCCAAGGGCTCTATTATATCTAACAACCATTTTATATTTCACTTGTTTGTAAATGTAACCTTACTGTTATAGTTTCTCCTCTAAAACTGATAAGTTCTCCGTCTTGATCAACTATTTTAACTGTTATATTGTTAATTGCTTTGACGCTAACTGGAAAATACAAAATGGGCAAAGGAGATTCAACTATTTTATACCCTGGAGCTACAGTTGGATAAAACTGGTGAATAATATGAACAGGTTTACCATTATTGTAAGAAGCGACACAAATATTACAGTCAATACAAATAGCATTCACCTTAGTTATTTTTGCAACATTATCTGATTCTTCCTCTTTCATAGCTTCTAGTATCCTGCTATTAAAACCCAACATTTTTCCTATCGAATCTTCCTTGGTAAAATCAATTATTCTACTACACATTAAAAAAGTTTTTAGAGTATTAACATTTGCTTTTAAAAGAAAAAAAATTTTTTCATTCGGAAATAAATCTTCTATACTTTCTCTTATGTATGTTTCTATATCTGTAATGTCATAAGTTCCGTCGGGAATAACAATTACTTTTTTATCTATATAAAATTTATTATATCCTTCTTTTATATTGGGGATAGTCATAAACGTTTCAAAATCAGCTAAACCCAGGTAATATTGTTTTTCATCCTCTAAATATATGGGCGGATTAAAATCAGCAGACAAAACAGAACTGTTTCCTGATATGGCAATTGTGGTAGACATTGCAGTTTATTTATGAATGAGATATTACAACAAATAATGAGTTTATATATTTTTTTGCAAAAATTTTAGGGATAGTTGACCACAGTTATATGAATTAAATTTTTGTTTATTTTCATAAGTATAAAATACATCCACTTTGCCATTCGAATTAAAATATTTGAGAAGTTCAAAAGGTGGTTTTAAATTTCCATAACTATCAAAATATATTACATTTTTGTTATTTTTAATATAAGCAGTCCAATGAGATCCTTTATTTTGTTTTTTATCCAAATTTGCAATACCACATTCTTTCAGATTAATTTTTTTTGGAAGTTCATCGAGCATAAAAACACCTCTAAAGCCAGTTATTTTTAACAGCTTTACATATTTAATAATATCATTGTTCGTAAGTGCTCTTTTTGGAAAACTTATTTTGAGTTTTTTTTTTGTCTGATTGCTTTCATTTTAACGGATCCTCCTTTATAAGGTCTAATAAATAGTCCCTTTCCTTTATATGGTCTAATATATAATCCTTTCCCTTCTTTAGAAGCATTTTCCATTGCAATATTATGTCTATGTATTTCTTCTAGTTGCTGTTTAGCTGCTTTAGCATCATTTACTGACTTAGAAATTCCTGCCGCGCCTCCACCTAGTGCACACAGGGCGCCAAGAATGGGAAACAAAAGAGGTAGAAATCCTCCAATTTTTTTGGGTGTTCGAATGATACGTTTTTTTCTCAATTTAAGTTTACCCCCTTTTGTATTTTTTAATCCCAAACCGAACTTTCTTTTACCCTTCATTATTCCTGCAACACTTAAAGCTGCAATTTTTTCACCAATAGAAGAAACTTTAGCTTTTACCCTATCCCAGGCTTTTTTTTCTAATATTTGGTCAGATATGTGTCTTTTTGATAAATCTTCAGTCTGAGAGTAAGATATATCATGTTCTTTGCAAGCGGAATCCAATGGATTTATACCAACATCACCTCTAGTTAATCTTTTTTCCAAGTTGGTGCCGGGACCACAATAATTATATCCTGGTATATGAACTTCGAAAGGTAGTTTGCTAATTAATTTATTTACTAAACCAGAGCCTTTTCTATTACGTGTTTTAATAGTTTTTTTTCAACTTATGGCGACCCACAGTCATTGAAGTTCTTTTTATACTAAAAGCACATTGACATTTTTCTGGTATAAATACTTTTACAGCTAAAAATATTTACTAGTGTGATTAAGAATGAGGATTGAAAAACAAAAATTCTCATTACCAGTAAATAATCATGATGAAAAAATTTTAAGTAAACAGTTGAGAAAGCATGGTGACTTATTTTGCGGTGGTTCAAAAAGAGGGCTTATAGTTGGTTGCAGTGGTAGCGGTAAAACCAACGTTATGCTTACACTGCTCGAGCATCCAAATGGAATTAGGTTTGAAAATGTCTATGTTTATTCAAAGTCATTAGATCAACCAAAATATGAATATTTAAGAAAGTTGTTAAAACCTATGAAAGAAATTGGATACTTTGAATATGATAGCGATGAGAACATTATTTCACCTCATGAGATAAAGCCAAATTCCGTTATCATTTTTGATGATATTCCTTGTCATAATCAATCTATTATTAGGGACTATTTCACGCATGGAAGGCATAGAAACACCGATTGTTTTTTTATTTTTCAAGGATATTCCTCAATCCTTAAACGTCTAATTCGAGAAAATGCAAACTTATTAATTTTATTTAAACAGGACTGTTTGAGTTTAAAACATATATATAATGACCACTGTATATTGGATATGACATTTGATCAGTTTAAAAATATTTGTGCTAACTGTTGGATGGATCCATATGGCTTTCTTGTAATTGACAAAGATTGTGAAGTAAATCACGGCAGATATAGGAGTAAATTCGATTCCTTTATATATTTATAAAAGTAAAAAATTTGCAGTTTTATTTCATTTAAAACTTGTACAGCATGGATAAACGTTTAGCTCGAGAATTAATAAGATCGAGACAAGCCGTGAAGCAGAAATATCAAAGCTTGAAATTAGCTACTTCTACTGCTCAGTCCGAATTAGAACAAACTTATAGACCAATAACACAACCACTTAAACAGCTAATTTCAAGTATTGGTAAATCCGAACCATTCGATTTAAAAGAAGAAAGAGTTTCAAAGTTTGAAGATTTCAAAACACCTACAAAGCTTTATAAAACATCAACTCCGACGAAAAATATTCAGAAAACAGGAAAAACTCCGTCACTCCCTACAGAACTACCAACATTTTTAAATGACAGTAGTATCACTTCTTCCTCTCCTGTAGTACAACCATTGTCATCAACTGTTATAGCAGAAACTTCAGATCCTTCTAGTGACACAACAACAAATTTAAACTTGTCAGACATATTGGAACAAACTAGAAAAACAATTCAAACCTATGTTGGTACACCATCATATAAAGATTACTTAGCAGATTTTCATGAATTACCCAGATCATATATTGATGAGGGTGTGAAAGATACACAACATAAATTTGACCATTATTATGGAATAGTTCATGACCTCGAAACGGATAAGTTTTCTTTTGGTTTAACACAGATACCGGTAGAAATTATTGGAAAAGACATTAAAGTGGGAGGAATAACGTACACAGGCACGCCAGGTTTATACGAATTGCTTTTCAAAAAAGAACCGAAAGGTTATCAGAAGGAAGATTTAGATAATTACATGAACATTCTAGCTAAAACAAATGTATATCGTAGGAATTTTGATTCAAATGAACAAGTTCAAGGAAATACATCACACAAATATGTTACAATAATAGCACCATATTTACAAAGAAAGGGGATTACAAAGACAAAAACCTTGCCAAGATTAGTTACAGCATTTAACAAACCAAAACCTCCGTTTAGAACAACTAGAGCCAAATCTACAGGAAAGGGATTAATTTTGAAAACAAACAGATCAAATACAGACTATGTATACTGGAATAATGTTAACGAAATTGTTGATAGGCTACGTTTATTAATTTCATCAAGTGATGCGGGAAATAATGCTCATAGTAACGAGATTATCTCTATTATTGAAGAATTAAGAGAAGATAAAGTAATACTATAAATAACAGCTATCAAATATAATCATATTTATTGTTTAATGAAAGCTCAACATGACAGTTGATAAATTTGGACGCCATATTTCAAAACAAAATCAAGAGAGAATAAGTGACATTAATAATTTAAAAAGGAGATTAGGTGAAAATGAAACAAATAATGAAATCTTTGCTAAAAAGCTTAAGGTTTTTGATGAACATTTTTTAAAGTATGAAAACCAGATTAAAGGATGCTATACCTCAATTGAAAACGTTAATAAACAGTTGCTAACGCTAAATCAAATAAGTAAAGATTTGCAATTTTTAAATGAACATGTTAAAAAGGAAGACAAAAAATTAAGTGATGATATCAACAAAATTAATAAAATAATGGAAACAAATATAAGAGAAGTAATAATTGAAAAACACAAGGAAAAAATTAAACAATTAAGAACTTTTATAAAAAGGTTAGATGATGAAAAAAAAAGAAATCAAAATAGCATTCTTAACAGTAGAACAATTGACCAACTCACTTTGGAAGAAAATCAACAATATATTTCCTTGGAAAATATAATGTCCAGTGTAATTAAGAAATTAGAACAAGAATTAAATAAAACAGAGGAGGAATTAAAAAATAGTGATAGTAGATCAACTACTTTCTTAACTGGAGAGATAAAAAAATCCTTTAATGCGTTAGAAAAGGAGATTACTAAAATTAGTAAAATTTTAAATGAAAAAAGTTATACAATACAAATTGATAAATTGAATGAATGGGAAAAAACATATAAAAGTTATATTTCGAATTATTACAAAACATAGAAAGTGAACTTCCTTAAAATTGAATAAACAAGTTTGTTGTCATGACAACCGTTAAACAACAAGTCGTTAATGAATTACATAAACCTGCTAGAAAAAACTACAAACGCAGAAGGGTGGTAGTGAAAGGGTTAAATGATCTTTTTCAAGCTGATTTGGTTGAAATGTTACCCTATGCCAAATTTAATAAGGGATTTAAATATATCTTGATTACCATAAATGTATTTTCTAAGTATGTTTGGGCCGAACCGTTAAAATCTAAATCTGGAAAAGACGTAACAGCGGCAATGAAAAAAATATTAATCAGTGCAAAAACTCCACCAAAAAACTTGCAAACGGATAGAGGGAGAGAGTTTTTCAATGTACATTTTCAAAATTTGATGCAACAATTTCGAATTAACCATCATAGCACGTTTTCCAATTTGAAAGCGAGTATAGTAGAAAGAGTGAACAGGACTTTAAAGAATAATATGTGGAAAATATTTAGCATTCAAGGAAATTACAAATGGTTTAATATATTAGCGGATATTGTAAAAGATTATAACAATACAAAACATTCTTCAATAGGAATGAAGCCAAAACAAGTAAATAAAACAAATGAAAATAGAATCTTGAAATCTGCATTTACTCATGCTAAAACGTTAGATATAAAATCTCCAAAGTTTAAAGTGGGTGATCACGTACGAATAAGCAAGCATCGAGAGGCATTTTCAAAAGGTTACACACCAAATTGGTCAAATGAGATATTCCACATTAAAGAAGTTAAGATGACAAACCCTTGGACATATTTAATTCAAGACGAAGATAATCAGGACATTCTGGGTGGTTTTTATGAGCAAGAATTACTAAAAGTAAAGCATATCGATGTGTATCTTATTGAGAAGATTTTGAGAAGGAAAGGAAACAAAGTTTATGTGAAATGGTTAGGACTTGATAAAAAATATAATACATGGATTGATAAAAAAAATATTGTTTAATTAAATTGAAATTAAATTTTAGTTAAATTTGTTTTATTTCTGTTCCTCACTTTATGCTTTAGCTGATACAAATTACAAAGTCTTAATGTGCTAATTAATTTCAAATAAAATTCACATTTACTAAACTAAAATTTTATTAAGTAAAACATCAAATACAATTTTTATTAAAACGTGTCAAATATATTTTATTTCTATGTTCCTCAGATAATATCGAATCTAGAATAAGTTTACAATCATTTATTCTTTTTTCAAAACGGAGTCTATCTAAGTACCACATCTGAAAGTTACTCCTACGGGCTTGTCTGTAAGCAAAGCTCCACTTCACTAACACATGCACCTTATTGTTCTCTTCCAGAAAAGATATTGTTTTCTTCGTAATATTTTCTTTTTGATCCATTTTCATTGTTTTCTTCGTAATATTTTCGTTTTGTTCCATTTTGCTTCAATTTGTTTTCCATTTGTTCAGGATATAAAGCAAGTAATTCCATCATAGTTGAAACATTTTCACTGTTAGGATTTTCTGTTGGACTTATTATATTATAAACATGCGTACACAAGTCGCCACAATCAGATGAAATATTATTTTGAAATATTTTGAAATATGTATTGAATTCTTGCCTTTTAAGTATAGATAATCTATAATCAATAATTTCCTTTAATCGCCACAAATTGTCCAAAGACTCTTGTCCTAAGTATATGAAGTGTGGGCCTTTTGTAATTTGTAGAACAGGGGTATCATTTATTTTCTGAACCTGCAGATGAATGTTGTTTATATTCACACTGGTTTGATCAACTTGAGGAAAGTAGAAATTGTTTACAATAATTCCTTGATGAACACAAATGTCTTTCCAATTTTCTTCGGTTAGTGCGATTGAAAATCCAGTTTTTCCACCAATTACAATTTTTGGAGAAAAATCATTTAAACTAATGCCAACAAGAACAAATTTTGACAAAGAATTATTTAAAAAATAAATTTTTGAATTAAGAAGCGTTTCCAAAGGTTTATGAACCACGGCGTTGTTCATAATGACTAAACGAGACTGAAACATATTGTGTTATTCTTGTACTTAAATATTCTCATCCCCACTTTCTTTAAAGTTTCGATTAAAATGGATTAATGAAAAAATAGATTTCCAGTTTGAAATTTGTAATAAAGATAAATAATTAAAATGGTAATGTATAAAAATAATGCAAAGTTTAATGTAACACTAATGATGGAAAAGTAATAATTTTTGAATCCGTCATAATAATTGGTACAGTTGGGGGTTAAAATTTGTAACTGATTATTTTTAAACTCTAACCTTTCTATCCAATTTGTATCAAAAATAGATCGATTTGGATAATGATACAAAATTTTAAAAAATTTACTTGCATTTTCATTTCCATTTATTCGTTCCATCCAACTAATTGTACTATTGTTAATTAATCCAATTTTCATAAATTTACAATATTTACTTAGAGTGACGTCTGTTTTATTAGAAAAACATATTTCACACTGTGTTACGCCAGGGGGATGATGAACATAAAAAACATTTTGGAAAATAAAATAAAGAAGAATAAATTGAGATCTACTGATAGTCATTAAAACAAATTAATAATTATATTCCAAATTTATTAACATTAAGCAGATACTTTCACCACGAAAGCAAAAGCAGTTGTAAAAAAATAACAATAAAATACTTAATTTAAATATATGTAAAAGTTCATAAATAAGGATATTAATAATACTATATAAAATGTGTAGCTTGAAGACTTATTTTGAATGGTTACAATTATTCGATTCCTATTTTTCCATAAACAGTTATTTAAATCACAATTCCTAGCAAATTTCTTATGCTCCACAATAGGATCATCATAACTTAACCAATCAAAAATTTCAATACCACAATAAAAACATTTACAAATATCATTGATTGAAGTATAGTAAAAGCCAGCTCCAGCTAACACTTCTGGTCTCAATTTTCCTTTCCATTTTTTAAAAGTGGAAAGTCGTTTTTCATATGTTTTAAAATAACTGTTATCAATTTCTTTGTCAAAAGTTTCTATGCACATTTTGTGAAAGACTTAAAGACTTTTGGTTTCAAAAACAACAAATTTAAATACCTTATAATATCTACATAAATATATCTAAATCTTCATGTTCTGCATTCCATTGATACAAAGCAATATCTTGGTGTCCCCAAGCTAATGTATTAAAACTATAGGGAATTTTATACCGCTTATCATCTTCGAAACTCAAAGCCAATTTATTAATTAACTCTGTAAAAATTGTATGTTGTCTAGATCGAAAAACATACATTGAACAAAAGGTTTTAGAATGATTTTCAACAACATCTTTATAATGAATAAAATCCAACTGCTTTTTAATTGCACTTTTTTTAACACCTTTTGCTTTTTTTGTTAAACTGTTTTCCGTTTTAATACAATATGCTTTTGCTCCAGTACCAAAGAAAGCAGTAATGGGTTCACCAGCATATTCATCTTTGAATTTTCCTATAACTGACTTTGTAATAGGCATTTCATGAATATTATTAAATTCATAATTAGATGTGTCAAATTTGTGAATATTTTTTATCATGTCAGAATAAATATTTGGAGTTGTGACTTCTAAAATGAACGAATCGGTATCGGTGTATAAAAGTGAAATATTTTCCTGATAAAGAGGTTTTAAAAAATTATAAAAGAAATCATACATGACAGTTTTAGATATATCTAATATTGAGAAGCCTACATATATTGGTTTATTGTAAGTAACTTGAATCTTTTGCATTTGAATAGCTACCAAGTTTTCAGAAAATATTGTTAAGTCCTTGAAATATGGTTTTGCAATTAAATTCTCAGCACCATCTTTTCTTCTATTTTTTTCCCACTCTGTAACAAGTCTTACGTCAATTCTCCTATCAACATTTTCCATAGTCTTGCCATAAATACTATTATTTGCCAACTTGTAAGTATTACGATCAAATTCATTCTTTGAATCATTTCTTAATCTTGAATTCAAGTCTATATATTTTTTCAACCAATCAGATTGAGAAAACTGTAAAACTCTATGAACTTTAGTTAACTTGAGTCCATGTTCCAAACATTGTTTTAATAATTGATAGTGAATAACATATTTTGATTTATCATTTAAATTGGGTATTAATTTTATGCATTTAGAATTTGGCGGTTTAAAGTTTTCTGGACAAAACGGAAAATCGTTATGATAGGAATGTAGACTTGTAGGATATTCTAAATCAACTTCTAAAACATATCCCTTATTAGATTTTTTAGAAATATTTATAATATTTAAATCATTGATTTCTTTATCTGTTAACCAAACAAAATCTCCCGTTGGAATGTGCTGTGACATTGCATAACCATACAAATTTGTTGCATCATAATAAATTATGTATTTAGTTGGCTTTAAAGGATCAAAATTTAAAAGAAATGGGTTATTAGCTTCAGATTTTCTACAAATGCAAGAGCTCACACCACCGCGAACGCTTTTTTTGAAAAAGTGTATCATATCTGGATCAGTTAACAATTCTAACTCTATTCCAGTATAACGCCAACACGCCTCCCAGGATAAACCTGGAAAAGTGTAAAAATGAGCTGGATCGAGCTTATATGTGGATAAACAAGTGCTTCTAAAATTTTCAAAAATATCTGCCAAAAGTAAAGTATCAGAGAGTAAGTAAACGTCGGAGTATTGACCAAGAGATTCACATTTAAACAATTGCCAAACCTTTACAGCTCTTTGGTATTCTGCATCACTGATGTGCTCATCCGTTAAAGTATTATAAAATTGGTCTTTCTGAGGTAAATTTGTTTCTTCTAATTTTAAATAATCATCAATATAACTGTAAGGAAATACACCTTTTTGCCGAATAAGTTTAAATCTTTCTTCATCATTGAAAATTTTTTTTATTTCCTTACATTGTTCATCTTTTAAGCTTTCAGAGAGTTTTGATAAAGAATGGGATAGAAATTGAAAAGAATCAATAAACCTTAATGATATATTTTTTTTCTTAGCCTTTTGTGTCTTTTTATCAAAATAGTTATCCACATGAATAAGCTTTTCAAATGAAATATATTTTTCCTTGTTTTGTGCGATAACTGTTAGTTGTTCTTTGTTTAAGCATAATTTTTTAAGAAATAGATGAGAATCATAATTACGCAAATTATGCAATATAACTGGAATAAAGTTAGGTATTCTGTAATTTATGTTGCAGAGTGAATGAGCTGGACCTCTATAAAGACCGGTTATATGACAATGATCTGCAACCCTGTCATTTAAAAGAGGTTTATTACAAATATGACAAACTTTTTCATAGTTATGATAAATTTTGTCCAGTTCGTTCAAAGGGATCATTTTTTAGGAGCCTTTAAATATTTATTGTATATGTTATACACATCTCTTTCTAAAGAATTTATAAATAATGTATCACAATTTTGACCTCTATATTTTTCAAATTTAGAATAATTATCGTCGAAGGAACATTTAATGTAATAGGCAAATGAATGTGGAATATGTTCATATTGTTTTAAGGTGTATGAAGTATTAGGATTTTTATCAACATTGTCATTATTTAAAGGCTTTAAAATGCATTCAAAATCTGCATACACCACGAAAGGAACTTTCATTTGTTTATGATAATTTACAAATTTCAAAATATTATCATATGAATAGTTTCCAAACTTATCTTTTATTAATTCTTTAGAAGGTAGGTTAATTCGTAAATGATCACAATCATAGCTATTGTGTTGTAATAAATTTTCTTCTGTAGGGAAATATTGTAAACAACCATCGCAAATATATTTTTTTCCGTGATGTTTAGAAATTTGTGCAGAAACTAGTTTTGATAAATCTTTAATATAGCAATAATGAAAAGTTTTTTCATCATCATCACTTATTAACAATAAATTGACATGTTGATTTTTTTTATTCGATGAATAATAAAGTGGACCAATTACTTCATACCCCTTTTTAGGATTTATAATTTCTAATCCATATACATTAATAGAAATGTTATTTTTTTCTTCAAAAATCTTAATGTTCTTTAGCAACATTGGAAATTCTATACCTGACATATCCAAAACAGAAGAGTAGTGTGGGTAGGATGAAGTTTCAAAATCTAATCCGCGTGGTTGGTGAAGAGCAGACACAACTGCCCAGGCGAAGCAAAAGTTGTCATCATTCCTAATGTTGATCACAGCTTGACGTCTCTTGATCTCTTGAGGAAGTTCGATAAAAGATGAGGCTCTCAGCGGATTGTGCTTGTTAACATTAATTTCCAAATGAAGTAAATTCATCAAAGCCCATCCTGCAACGTAAAAATTAAAAAATTACTTTTTTTGTTGCTGTTGTAAAATTGAAAATAAATTCTTTACCTGAATCTCTTTCTGCAAATTCGTCAGCTTTCTGGTCAATAATGGTGCAGATTTGCTCTAACAGTTCTTTTTTCTGATATCCCTGGCAAATGACTTGGAACGGCGCATTAAAAGATTTGACATCATAGCTGTCGCTGCTGGGGTTAAAATAGAAACCGAACAGTTCCATATTTAGCTTGATACATTTATGTTTCTGCAGTTCTTGATCTACTAGATGTGCAATTTTGTATTCCAAATGTTGAAAATATTCTTTCACATTTATGAAGTTTTGGTGTGAGGAAATCCTATAAGATATTATTCGTTCCCTGAATGCTGACTTGATAATTTCAACACCTTCCTCCAAGCCTATTTTGGAATTGTTCTTGTGCACACTAGATCGAAGATGTCCACCCCATAGACTTTGGTTTATATTTTTCTTGCATTCTTTACAATATTTTACAATATTTGTAGAATCTATATAAATTAAGAAAAAAATATTTTACAAAATATTTTAAAAAATATGACATGAAAATAAAATGTTCTTACCTTTAACAAGCTTTGGTTTTTTCAACCAACTGTTGAGTTTTGTGGAATTTCCGTTAACATGTTTTTTAATATGTCGCAGTAAATTATCCTTTCTAGTAAAGACTTTATTACATGTTACACACTTATGCATTTCTGAAGTTTTCTGCATAATAATAATAATAATAAAATTAATATTGTGCAATTCTATTTAGTTATAGTCAAATTTTGAAAAAAGCAATTGCATTTTTGAAGTTCTTTGTATAATAATAAAATTAATATTGTGCATTTTTATTTAGTTATAGTCAAATTTTGAAAAAAGCAATAGAAATTAATTGACTTTATGAATCCATTTCTTCAAATGAGTCAACTAATTTGTCAAAGGCCTGTTTAACATAATTCACCGTACTTTCGTCTCCCTTTTTAATTGTGATCAAATTAGTTAAATTTTGAATAGCGAAACCCAGACACTTAAGGTTTGCTATTTGTTTTTTATTTTTTTTATTAATTTTAAATTTTTTTTTAATGATAAATGATGGTTTCGAAATTGAATTTTGTTCAACTGGTGAATTATTAGGAGAAATATCCGAAGTCAAATTTGCATCAATTTGTTTTTCTTGCGGATCAGAATTTACAATAGCATATGGTGAATTAATAGAAGATATAGCCGAACTTAAATTTTGATCAATTTGTTTTTCTTGCGAATCAGAATTTACAATATCATATGGTGAATTAGTAGGACAAATAGCCAAACTTAAATTTTGATCAATTTGTTCTTCTTCCGAATCAGAATTTTCACTAAACAAAAAGGGAGAGCAAATTGGTCTCGGAGAATTAATTCGCGATTTTAATGTTAAATAATTTGGATTAGATTTTTGAAAACAAACAATATCCTCACAGCTAGAATTTTCAGTTTCGTCAATGTCATTCAGTTCTTCAAGAGTTTGTTTAGTTTTTGTTGTAATTAAGTCCGTTTTGTTGTCAATAATGTCATTAAGATCGTCAAGAGTTTGTTGTTGAGCAGCTGTAAATAAATATTTTTCGTTGTTGTGTTTGTTGGCATTATTCTGAACTTGGCTATTATAAATAATTTCATTCAAGTCCTGAATAGTTTGTTGTTGACTAGTTGTAAATACGTCTGTTTCATTGTTTTGTTGGTTTGCAAAATTCTGCATTTGAGTACATGTGTATAAGTCAAAGTCATTGTCAATTATTTTGCTACTCGATGCCAAAAAATTGTCCATTATGAAAAAAATCGTAATAACAAATAAAAATGCCACAAATGTACATAAAAATGTCACCAATATATATAAGAATTAAATCTTGCCAAATAAAAATGTTAGAAATAAAAATAAAAATTTACCAAATAGACACAATGTAAACACCAGAAAACTCGCGAGCTCTGCACAGTGTGAATGCAGAAATCAATTGCATTCGTCTCTTCGCTGAGGCGATTTTATATGCAAAAGTTAATCACATGTGTCCTACTTAAAGTTGAACGACAATCTCTAAAAACCACTTTCCCAAGCCGATCAACAACCTTACCCCCCTCCCCCCCTCCCCCCCCTGAATTTCCGAGACTAAAATCCCGGTTCCCCAATTTCGGGCTACCCTCTTCAGGTTAAGTTAAGTTAGGTTAGGTTAGGTTAGGGTAGGTTAGATTAAAAAAGAAGAAAAGAAAAAAGGAGAAGGAAAGAAAAAGAAGAAGGAAGGAAAAAGGAGAAGGAAGGAAAAAGGAGAAGGAAGGAAAACGGAGAAACATATAAAAAAGAGAAAGAAGGAAGGGAGAGAAAGAAGATAAGGTGAGAGTGAGGGGGTTTAAGGGGGGTTGGCGGAGCGGGGAGGGGGGCGAAGCCCCCCCCCCCCCCCCCCCCCCCCCCCCCCCCCCGAGGAAACTGACAGGGAAAGGGACAGCGAAAAAAGAAACAAAAAAAAAAAAAAAAAACTTAAGTATTGCAGGTAGTAAAAGTGGTGGTTGATGGGATATATACTTAAGAACATCCACTCGACGATCATACAGTATCATTCGCTGTAATATCAGTTGTCGATATTATTTTATAAGCTATAACCAAAATTGTTTTTTATCAAATATATCTATCTAAATCTAAAGCTCCTAACGATGGCAGAAAATATGATTGGAAACGCTGACCAAATTGAAGAAAATAATGTGGAGAACGCCGCTCAAATTGAAGAAAGAAAAGAAATTTTTATTAACTTGGAAGGCGATTCCATCACTTATAAACATTCATTTTTGGACAAATCATCTAGGCTTGTTAGAAGATCATTCTTATGTAACATCGACATTAATTATATTGAGGAGGAAGAAGAAGAGATGGAGGAAGATGATCAGGAAATTGACGAAGGAGTGGACATGGATGGACAACTGCTAAATTTAGGAACCGAGGCTGACGTAAAAGTAAGCAAGTTTAGGGCTAGTGAATTATTTAATAATTTTGAAGAAAAAGATGTATGTGTTATACAAAGCTACTCTAAAATTGAAAGTCGAAGACTAGGAACATTTGCTATTTGCCTTCCTTGTAGTGCAATTCACATGAGATATTTACGGAGAGGGGAGTCCGATCATGTGAGCTGCCACTACAAAAGAGCCTATGTTGTTAGTGCTTCTGATTTACATTGTGCTATTTGTAGAATACATCTTTTTCTACTAATTCCTGAACATGCTTGCTTTTACTGCAACAAAAATGAAAAAAAAGAGATAGAAAATTATGTTGTTAAATATTAATAATAAACATAGTTTGTAAAGGTGATGGGTAGATTATTTCAACAATATTAATTTTAAATATAGGTTATAAACGTAATGGGTAGATTATATCAAAAATATAAATTTTAAACATAAATTGTAAAGATAATAAGTAGAATATGTCAACAATATTAATTTTAAAAAATGTCAACTGTTACTATAAGCGGTTATATATTTTCATTGCTATATGCAAAATACTTCTTTTTATTCTAACATCTGACACTGTATTTGTAAATGAAATAGCTAATCATATGTAAAAAAAGTGTCGATTATGTCAACTGCCACTAGAAGCACTCATATATTAGCATAACATTTTGTTAACGCTTGTTTCTGTATTCAATTGAGTTTTCTCTTACTTGATGCAAATTATATTAATATTATTAGTATAATTAAAAAGTAGTAGATTAGACTATGCCGGTCCGACAATCAAAACCGTCATTTTTACATGTAAATTCCCATAAGAAAATTTAAGCTTCCATTTGCAAAAGTGGTGCCATTTTAGGGCGTGGCACTTTTTGTGTAAACCCATAACAATTGTTTTGTTATGTAATGTGAAAATTAGTATGTATTAAAAAACTTGTTAGATCATTGTTGTCGTTTCAATATAGGAAAAGGAAAAAATGTGTGTCAATTATTATATATATTTACATTTACTTTTTTTACAAAATTATTTGTTACCAGAGTTTTCACAAACACAAATTATAAAAAATATTATCCTCTTTTTAAAATTACAACAAAATGATGTCTAATTACATCTTTGAAGATTTGTACCAAATAGTAATATCTAGTGCGACATACAGGACAATTTTTCATCATTCCATCTTAAAATACATTTTAAACAAAAAATGTGGGAACATGTATTTGGTCTACATGAATCATAATATTCGATTATTTCAAAACAAATAGCACAAAACACTTTTTTCTCTTCACTCTCAGTTTTATTCAAATTTTTTAAAACAATCCCATTATTTTCTTCTCGAACTAATGGTATATTTTCTTCTTGAACTCCTGGTATAATTTCTTCGAGGCTAATTGTCTGAAGCGGAATGGATCGATTTCTTTCTCCAACTGATTCACTCATTTTATTTTAATATTATTATTAATAGATTTATTCAACAGATTTTTTTCTTTTAACAGTCACTCGTACCTTAACATACTAAAATGATCTTGATGCACCTATTTATAAGACTTAAGAATGCAAAATCAAATGTGGGAGAACAAAGAGAAAAAATTAAAAAATATGATGCGAATGAGAATAAAAGGGGAGGAAGTTAAGAATGAGGGACATGAGAGAGAGGAAGAGGAGGAGGAGGCGCTCCCCTATTATAACTACTCTGGTGACATCTCTTACACCTCTCGTCTTCAATGGTTGTGTCCTTGATGATGTGCTTTCAGTAGTTTCTGGTTGCTATGACTTTGTCCTGGATGGCAAGCAGGAAGCCTTCTGTTTCAGGGAACAGCTGCCCTTCTTGTAACCCCGTATATGAAAGCTTTTTATGTATATGGCCTTGCTTTATGTGGTATCTGTGTCTTCCTTGAAGTGTTTTTTTCAGATCAGGTGTTCATCTTTTCTAGTCGTGATTGGATGTGACTGTGTGCGTCTGCTGCGTGGCTCGTTTCAAGGCAGTTGCCTTGTGGAGGTTAGTTTGTTTGTTGTGGAAGAATTTTCTGAGTTCGTAAATTTGTTTTTTTTTTTATTTAGCGATTGTATATCTATAATTCCCCTTCCTCCTTCTTTTTTCTCGATGGTGAGTCTTTCCTTGCATGCGTTGGGATGTAACTTCCTGTGTTTAGTGAATTCAGTGCGTATGAGAATGTGAATGTTTTCTATGTCTGTGTGTGACCATTTAATGATACCAAACGAGTACGTAAGAATAGGTATGGCGAAGGTGTTAATAGCTTTCGTTAGATTTTTGGAATTCAGTTTTGTTCTTAGTAGCTTTGTGAGTCTAGTTTTTAAATTCCGTCTTGAGCTCTGATTTGATATGAGTGTGGTTAATTTTGATGCTTTGATGGAAGTCTAGGTATCTACGTTTCTTCTTTGAGCATGTTATCTATAGTTTCATTGTTGATTGTTTCCCCCGTAGGGCGGTCTTTCCACTGTCCCTTGTTCATATGAAGTAGCTTGTATTTACTTATACCAAATTCTATGTTGATGTCCAGGGTAAACGTTTCTGTGATTTTAAGGAGTTCCTTTAGCTGTGCCTTTGTGCTTGCATATAATTTTATGTCATCCATGTACAAGAGATGGTTTATTTTGTGTAGGTTATTTTTTTGGTGTTTAATTTGGAATCCGAAGTTTGTGTTATTCAGTGTGTTTTAGAGTGGATTGCGACAGAGGCAGAACCACAAAGCGCTGAGTGAATCTCCCTGGAACATACCTCGTCTGATATAGATCTCTTCTGTTTCGATGTGCTCTTTTTGTGTTCTCAAGTTGATTTTAGTTTTTCACGTACTCATGATTTGCGTAAGAAATTGCCTGATGTTTTTATTGACTTTATATAATTCTAGTACTCTGGTTAGCCAACTGTGGGGTATCGAATCAAAGGCTTTTTTATTATCTATGTAACCAGTATGAAGGTTTCTATAATTTTTCTTGGTTTGTTCCATGATGACGATGTCTATAATGTGCTGCTCCTTGCATCCTCGGCTGTTTTTCCTGCACCCTTTTTGTTCTTCCGTTAGAATGTTTTCGTGTGCTAGATGTTGTTCTATTCTCCTGGTAATTGTGGCTCTGATGATTTTATATAGGGTTGGAAGGCACGTAATAGGTCGGTAATTTGACGGGTCCTTATTGCATGAATGTTTGGATTTAAGGTATGTTATTCCTTGGTTGAGAAAACTGGGGAGTGTACTAGGTTTTAAAATAATTTCATTAATTTGGCGAGTAAGAGCTTCATGTGTGGAGGTAAACTGTTTGTACCAGAAGTTATGAATGTTATCTATTCCAGGACATCTCCAGTTATGCGTGTACTTGATTGTTTCTGCAACTTCTTGTGTTGTCATTGCAAAGTCCTCTTGTTCCTCTAAGCACTTGTGTCTGTCTTCTTCCGCTTTAATCCATGAAGCGTTATTATTGTGCAGTTTCGATTCTGACCAAATACTTTTTCCAGTATTCTGTGATCTCTTGTTTGGTCGGTGGTTCTATTACTCGTGCATCCTCATTGCTCATGATTTTTTGGTAGAACTGTTTTTCGCTTCTTCGAAACAGGTTGTTAGCGTCCTTTCTTTCATCTGATTCTTTGTATCTTCGGAGTCTTGCGGCATACACAGATAATTTTTGCTTCAGAGTGTCAAGGATTTCTGTAAGCGTGTAATCATGAGATGCAGATTTGATTTTCTCTACACTTTGTGTGATACGTTTTGACTTGTTGCCGTTCATGGATTGGGTAAGATGTCCCATTTATTTTCTAATTTTGTTAATTTTGTTTTCGATCCTTATCTGCCATTTGAATCTTGGTTTTATGTTGTTGGTGTTTCTGTGTCGTGACGGGAGTTTCTGATTGTTCTGTGTTACCGTGGTTATAGCTGCTGCGTAGATCACTGTATGAATGTCCTCAATTGTGCTCGCATTCGTTATGTACTCGGGAATTATGTGTTCGTTGATGGTCTTTAGGATTTTATGTGTGTCCCGTTTGAAGATTACACGAGGAATAGGATCTCTTGTTGTAGGATCGGAGCCTGACCATTTGTTTAGATGTGACTTCATTTCTACTTTGATTGCTTGTGTGAGAGACGGTCCGAGGTGTAGCTGTGTGTATGGTGCTTTGGGCGAATGATTCACTTGTCCTGTGTGCTGTATGGTGCTTGTCATCTGTCGTGGGTTGTTGCTGGGTGCTTCGCCTCTACTGAGCATTGAGTGAGGTTGCAGATCCTCTTGCACAAAGTTGGGCTGGTTTGTATGTGGGATCGGTTCGGCATCTGCCCCGCTGTCCTCAATATTTGGTTGATGAATGTTTAGTTCAGCAGCTACCATAGCTTTGAGGTTTTTCAATGCGAGTGGGGTGAGCTTACTGGTCTTAGTGATTACTCTTTTTTGATCTATTACTCTCTGTTCTATGATAAGTCATTTGTGATCTGGATATTGTGCTATGAAAAGTGTATGCAGTTTATGTCTGTATCCTGATGAAATTGTCTTAAGTTTGGTAGCGGTATAGTAGGAATGCATCACCGTTCGATTCATTTCATCTGTCCATTTTAACCTCTTCCTTGGTTTACCTGCCTTGGTAGTTGCAGGTAGTCGTTGCGATATATATTCTGTTGTAATGGGCTCAAGTTGTTGTATTTGGTTAGCATCTGTGTCAGATTTATTTGTGTATTTATTTGGGCATGATTGGTTCGCCTCGATTCTGTAATGCGGCTCATGCGTTGCCCTGCCTTTTTCGCCTTAGTGGGTGCCAGGTTAGCCGGCAAAACACTCTCGGTGGGTCTATTTTCCTTTGCCTGGTCGTGATCGTTTCGGTCGAGCTGTCCTTTCCCGCAGCGTCCTCGACCGTTACGCTGCTCGCCCAATGCTTTGTTGTTTGGATTGATGTTTTGTGGTGTTAGAAGCTCAAAGTGTCCCGACATTGGATCGCCTGTTAGTAGGTTTTTATTGTGTGTTTGTTTGCCTATTATTGTTGGTCTCTCTTTAATGCACATCGGTTTTGTTCTTGTTGTTCTTGGTTTTGAGAAAATATGGAGGATTATTATTATTATTATTATTCTTTAAACATTTTAAGACTTAGTATGAGTAATAAATAACAATAAATATTTACCAGTAAACTTAAACTCAATACAGGTCAACTCTGAAGTCGCTTTTAATGTCGGCTTTTAGATGTTTAATATCATAAACATTATGCTTTGAATATGAGAACACAATTATTTAAATACAATTTTTGATAAACTGATTTTGCAAGTAATATATATATATATATATATATATATATATATATATATATATATATATATATATATAATCAATTCCAAATACTTTGTCGAAGAATACAAAAACATCACGTATAGAAGCCATCCCGTTATTGTTCCCTTTGACTGTTGCAAAACCTCCCGGAACGACCCAGTGTTCCAGAATTAAAACCGTTACAACTCAGCAAACTAGACACAGAAGACCTAAACGTGGCGCAATAGAGACTAAACCAGTATTCGGACGAGCTTGACATACTAATGAAGCAGCTCTTTGTATCCAAACACATCCACTGGTTCACCATTGTTACAATTACCCTGGTTGTCACTTTTACAACTCTGTACCTTTTTTGCAAGTTTCGGCGCAAAAGACCTTCCAGACTCAGCCTCACAGGTGGAAATGATCGCCATCGCCACCAAGGCTAGAACCAAGAAAATCAGTCCAGGCCCAGTTAAGGAAGCTGATTCCCAAGAGACGTGCCAGTGTCCATCCAGAAGACACCATAGAAGAGGAGTTTCTCTAAAGGGTGGAGCCATCCATAAAAGTTGCTGCAAGGAACCAACTTTTTTATGAAAAGGGGACTTGTTATATTGTTTTCCCATGATCTACGGACACCAGGAGAGTCGGCGACCCCGACCGGCGATTGCGACAGTCTCAGAAAAGCCGCATAAGCAGTACGTCAACAGAGACCAATACAATGAGCCATTCTCACGAGCATCAGCAGTTTTGTTTGTATAAATGAAATTTTAAAGTTAATTTCGGCAAGTTGTGGCAAAACAAAATTTATGTTTGGCTTTTTGTTATGCGAGAGCTCGTATGGCATTTTTAATAGCATTAGCGCTTTGGTGGGAATGGTATTAATTAAATGTGTTACGGTTAACACCGCTTCACTCTAAAAAGATTTATTTAGATTTGCACAACTAAGAAGGTCTATAATTCGTATCTTAGTTTTTTTATGGTCTATATCGAAATATTTTATCTTCCGGGGAAACTACAATATTTTTTCTATTTTGTCGAAATGTACAATCTATTTTCCTACAAATTTCGTGGGGTTCTAACTCCCCAAACACTCTCCCCCTGGGCGCGCTACTGATGCTTCTAGCTTTTTCTGCGAGAGAACGATTTATGCGGTCAGCTACATTGTTGTGGTGTTACGTGATAAGTGATACCTTTTTCAACACAAAAACTTTTAAATTAATTTGATAAATATTCGCTCCCGTTATTACATTACAGGTTTACTACATAAACGTTAAAAGTGTAGAGCTTTTTGCTACAAAATCTTTAAATGCACCCAATACTTCTGTTTTATAAGCTAATAAATATGTAACAGTATAATGAGTATACTCGTCAATAAATGAAAATATTGCTTGTTATCAAGTTGGACAAGAAACATCAGAATAAACAATGAATGATGATCTATCAGCATGAGTTTTTAATTTTGATTTAGTTAATGGTAACTTACCAAAAATACAAGCTTCACGTATTGTTTCTTGGATGGATTTAATATTTTTCATTAAATAATTATCTTCTACCATTTCAAAATGTCTTAATATTTTAAATTTTTCTTTACCAATATTATGGTAGTTATTGTTTATATAGAAAATGCCTAAACTAACTGTACTATGAGGTATTTTAAATACCTTTTAAACTTTTAGGAGATTATTTCAGGGTTTACCTGATATAATTATCTTTTTGCCCATTTTAATCTCCACGCCACCTGAACCAAAAATTATGGTGAGTGAGTGAAATTACTTTTATTGCAAAATAGTAAAATACAAACTAAAAAAAAGCCTCAGATCAGATTACACCAGTAACAAGAGTTTTAGTTAGATATGGCAAACCCGATTGACAACTCCACGTATTACACCATCCCATTGTGGTATTAGCCATCCCACTTTCATTGACAAGGGATCCTTATAGTAAAAAGGTATAATAGGCTACAGTAAAGATTGTTACAGGGTCACGTGACCGGCGTGGCTTAAAAACCAATAGCGCGTCGTGGAACTACAATCAATTTTATAATTTTAACATTAAAGAAATTAATTTCCTAAGTATTAGATACCAAGCTTTTCTTAGCGTCACTACTGCATGTGTTTTAATATATTATTGTGTATTTGTTGATATGGTTCAAATCTTCTAATTGTATGTTGGCTTACTTCAAGAAGCAGCTTCTAAAGGTGCGGTGATATTAGAAGAACATTGATTTTTTAAATATTTAATATAAGTTTTATTTTCTTTATCTTGGACATTGCGAAACTAGGAGCTTTAGTTGACCTAACTATGGTGCGGCAATGTGAGTTTGTAAAAAAATGGCCGTTTAAGTTTGGAATTTTCTTTTAAGATTTCCTTTTCTAGAAGATACGTTATTCACTTATTTTGGGTCACATGACGTATTGACCAATCCGGTTCAGTATAATAGAACGTTTATTTCGTCGGGGTCATGTGAGAATCCTCAGAAACAAAATGATACAAGAAAGACTCTTTCCTATCAAAGAATTAAAATAATTATGTAATATATCTATACTATATTAAAATAGTCAAAGGGCGTCTCATGCTAAAAAAAAACGTACTGCGATTTCGAAAATCACTAGATTTTGGATGAAATCTGGGGAAATGATAATGTTTCGGATGATTTCGCGCCTTTTTATAATTTTCACTTGAGTTGGACTAATTTTTATATAAGTGTTGTCAGGTAAAGGAATTTAAATGGTGATTCTTTGGGTATTAAAAGTAAAAATTTGTTCGTCGACATGTTCTAAACTGGTTAGAATTTAAGACTTAGGATATTGAAAATAAAAAAAAAATCTTTTATTTTTAAAATTTTAGCTATTAACATGGAAAAACAATATGACAATTGGCTGTTCTATTCTTATCTTATAGCGCTTGCTTTTTTCACTTTTCTCGCAAGAGGAAAATATTCTAGTTGCAAAAACATGTTTTCTCAGTTCCGTTGGTTATGTCTGTCCGCGACAAAGCCCAAGAACTGCTTACTTCAGGTTTTAGCTAAAAATTAAAGGTCATATGATGATGACATTTTGGTAAAAATCCAATATGGCTGAACAAAATGGCGGTCTATTGAAATGTTAAAAAAATATTACTAAAAAATTGCTTATCCATTTTATCCAAATTTTGCAGAAAAAGTAGGTGTGACATGACCATCAACTGATAAGTTTTACTACAAATCCAAAATAGCGGCCTAATAAAATGTTATAAGAGTCAATTCAGAAAACTACTGCATCGATTATGTTCAAATTTTGCTCAAAAATCAAATATTATATAGGGATGAACTAGTAAAAATGTTGAGACAAATTCAAAATAGGGGAACAAAACGGTGACCTAATTAAATGTTTAAAAATATCTGAAGAAAGTACTTAGCGGATTGATTGATTGATGACATTCCATTTTGAATATTTATTACTAAAAATGTATAAATTGCACGCTTAATATCGATTTTTAATCAAATTTGTATAAATGTTAAAATTCGCTCGCAATCTAGGCATTCCTACTCTCATTTTTTAAATATTTACTAAAAATGTATGATATGTATTCTCAAATCTGTACAAACGTTAAAATTTCGCCGTTATGTTGGCATTACAATCTTGAATTTTTAAAATGTTGACAAAAATTCATGATGTGCAGTCTTAAATACCCCTAAATGCCGAATTTTAATCAAATCTGCAAACATTTTGAATTTGTCTGCTATGTTGGTGCTGCCATTTTTAATTCTCAAATATTGACTAAAATTTCATAACTTTCATTCTTAAATACTTCTAGATACTGATATTTTAGCCGAATCTGTATAAATGACAAAATTCGTTCGCTATATTGGCGCCACAATCCCTACAAATTTTAAAATCATCCGTCCGACCTGTTGACATTGTCATTTTGGCACCGCTATTTTGAAGTTTTAGATGCTAACACTTCTAAATTTTCCTAGGCACTAATTTTCAGTTTAATCTACACAACTAAAATTCGTCGGCCGTATTGGCGCCGCCATTTTGGATTTCTAAACGTTGACTAAAAAAATTCGGATTTTTTATATCCGAAAGTGTATGCATGTCAAATTTGAAAATAATCGGTAATGGAAGTGGTGAAAAATCCGTTACAAGATTTGAACCAGACATACAAACATACAATCAGACGAGTAGGAAGCCAATAAAAGCGCGTTAAATCATTGATTATAGTTTAAAACTCTAACAATAGTATTCACTAAAGAGGTTTAAATTTAGACAAGGTTAAGATTTTAAGATGACCTTTTTAACAACTGAACAAATAATTTTTCTAAATGTCACAATTACAAAATGACAGTGACATAACGCAAACATAACTAAAAACTAAAGTTTTAGAATATATAAATAACTAATTTCCTTTTAAACTTACCTAATTTATTGGTTTGATTTTAATAGTGAAGTAGGGAATGATTATTTCTTTGATATTTGTAAAAATACCTATTTGCCTTATTAAGGAATAGGTAAGAATCCTTCTTTTTGTCAACGATAATGAAGCGTGGCCCATTTCGTTGAACTAAAGTTAATCGAGTAAGTGGATTTTTTAGCTATATCGGAACAGACCGACCCACAGTGGTTCATGGGGTCCATCTAGCCGATGAAAATTATTTCGATAAGCAACCTTTTGCCAGCTAATATTTTATAGTACAATTTACACAAGAAATAACGTCTTATGACTTTTAAAACCTTTAAAATATGTAAAATTACGAAGTCTAGCAAAAAATAGCATTAAAATATATAATTAATACATGAAATAAAAATGTACAACGTGACTCACTATGAGCGTGACAATATGTTATATCTTCCTTATTTATAGAGATGCAAAAAAAAATTTTAATACAAAGGTTGTAAGATATGATTGGGTGCATATTTAAAAAATATTTTCAATAATACAGCGTGTTTCATAAAACCTAGGGTCCGTGTTTTTTTAATTGAAAAGATGTATTAATGAAAATGTAAATTAATGTATATTATGATTCTATATAAAATTTTCGGAATAAGTTATGAATAATGTATCAAATCTAAATTCATGTATTTAAAACATGCGAAATTTTGGACATTTTACCTATCTGTCAAATTTAAACGGTTTTAATTAAATTGCTTGCAGTTTCCTATCTCAGTTTTTTAATTATTTGTCTCAGTGCATAAACAACGCAATTTTTGACTTCCGATTAAATCAAAAGTTGTCATATCAAAGATAATTAAAACCAATATAACTACGATAAGAGAATTCAAGGCATTTTGCTCCAATTTAAATCATTTGAATTAAGTATGTATTTGGTTAAAATTTTGAAAATTTAAGATTTTATAATATGTTGATATTGCAAAAATAATTAAATTTACATACGAGAAGGGATTTCAAAAAACTTTATGTAGAATCGATATGTGCCATAATTAAAAATCACCAATACTTTGTAGGAATCATCCTGTATAATTAAAAATGGTTTTAAAATATACCAATTTTGTATTTAACATTTTATCGTAGGTATCTCTGTAACTAAGAAGATATGGGACTAACTAAACAACAATATTACAAATTTTACTAAGGTAAACCTGAGTATTGAAAATTATATAAATATATGAAAACAAGAACACTAGCAGGTATAAATATGTTGGTAGAGTGGATTAATCTTCTTCGTTCTCTTCGGTAGTCATGGATGAATCCAATATTAGCAAGGCCATTACTTCCGGGGGCAAAATTCCACTAATTTTAGGTTTTCGTTTACGCAGGCTGCTGATGAGTGGGTCTGAGGAGATAAGAAGCATATGAAGCAAATCTTCCATAGTTTGTGTTCTGGAGAATTTTCTTGTATTGAACTCGCGGTATCTTCGTGCATCTTTGTTTCTAGCCTCCTGCGCTTCCTCGGAGAGATGTCCGATTGGTAATTCGGCTGCTCTAATGATACTTCCTCCATGAATTAAAACTTTGTGCACGCTTTGCTTCATATAATACCATGGGTATAAATCTATATATAGTTGTGCAGTTTCCAAGCAATACTGTTCGTATGCTTCTATATTAACAGAAAATCCACAAGAAATTGTTCGAAGGATGATTCCAAGCCGTTTTATTAAATCAATATTTATACCTGTTATTTCGGCAGATTTTTCGGGATCAGAAAAAAATCCTCGGGAGGTATTTCCATCATTGGTACACCCATAACCCTGTTTGGGCATGTCAATCAAAAGCCCCATCTCTCGCCGAAACCTTGTTTGAATCTCACGTTTTCTGATTTCCGTTATAGCCTTGTCCATCTTTTTTATTTGCCATGTTTTTATGTCTAGCCTATATGCTATATTTATCAACAACTCAAGGCATTTGATCCAGGCATGTAAACTAGATATGCCAAGCGATAACAATTCGGGGTCAATTGGCCGTTTTCTTACTTCGCTCAGATTGTTCATCTGCTTGGGTGTTGCTCCACATATGTGACAGTTTTGTTTGGATTTCTTGGCGATAGAGCTACACGTTTTCCCGTCAATCATGGAGAGTATTAAATGTGAGTGAATAGAATACTCAAGACCCTCAATCTCAACATTTGTTGGAACTAATTTTTCAATTTGATTTCGAACTTTCTCAACTTCTTGTCTAATAAAATCGTCAGTCTCCTTATGGAATATAATTTTTATTGGACGACAGTACTTCGTCGATGATGGCAATGGATTTTGCCAAATTATTATGTCATTATTGATTCGCGTCGATCGTGCTTTTAACCGAACTGGTACGCAGGAGATGACAAACAAACACGAGTCGTCACTATGTTCGTCTTCAAAGACCTGTTTATAACGGCTATGGCCTGACGCCCCATCACAGCCCCACTTAAAAATCAATTGAATTCGATTGCGGTTAATTTCATCTTTTACTCTCTCAAATACTTCTTTCTGAACCATAACAAGCCTATTCACAGTGTGGTCTATTACTGACTGAAGTGAAATCTCTCCTGATGTTTCAGTTATGTCAATCTCTTGCGGATAACATTCAGTTTTGGCTTTTAGTAGATTAAAATATGCAGGGTAGATATTAGCATTATGCTCTTTACTCACTTGTTGAATGTTTATATATTGCTCTTTCGTTAACTTGTTGTCTACAAATAAAGCTAGAGCTCTTTCTTTAGACATCTTTGTAGGTAGAGTAGCGGAGGGTGACTCAATCATTTTATTTATTCTAGTTGCTCTTGCCGGTGAATTTTTTGGATCCGAAGCTAGTTGCACAAGTTTTGCTGCATCGCGCTTACCTTCTTGTCTTAACTTCATCTGCATGGCCATGATAAGTTAGTCTTGTGATGTATTCATCAAATGCTGAACTTTTCTTCTTTTAGAGGACTCATTACACTCCACAAATGTTTTTCGTGGGCGCCCTACAGGTGCTGCAGGATCTGGAGGCAGTTGCGGTCTAGCAGGTATAGATAAATTAAACAACACTTTACCATTTAACCAAGCATTGTTTTTGCGTTCAAACTTATTTTTGGAACGATAACATTTTTTCCACTTTTGTGATAAATGTCCAGTGAAAGTTATAAGAGTTTTTCGCACTCTCCCAATTTCAACTTCGTTAAACTTTTGCAGATTAATATGGTTTAACACGTGATTACATATAGCCTCACCACCAGAGTTCCCGGTAGAGCTCCGCCAAATATGGTAAAGGATGCGCCGATTAACGCCATTTCGCAGGTCTGAAAGAGGACGAAAAATACACGTTAAAAATTTTAAAATTTTTTACTATTTAATATAAAGCCTTGTTTTATTTATTAGATATATTTATTTTTTACGTTTTAGAATTTATGCTTTTCTATACTATTCAAGCTTCAAGCCCTTTTATTTGATTTGGTTTAGTAGTGTAATCCGCCATCTTAGAGCGGCGACCATATTGAATTTTGTGTGATGATTCTACTATTCGAGCCCTTTTATTTGATGCCCATATTAAGGGGGTTGACAACACATACATCATCCGCCATCATGTGGCGGCGGCCATTTTGAAAATGTTTAAAACAGTCAGTATTGCTTATGCATAATGTATTATAACCTGCACTAAAGGTAAAAGCAAAATTTTAGAAAAATCGGCTGAGTGAAAGTGGCTCAGAATTCAGTTGTAAGATTTAATTACTATCTCACCTACATTCCTACAGATAGGCACAACTAAATAAAATCTTTAAAATTGAATAGCAGCCGCAAGCAGCTGCAATCGAATCTAGCATTATTTTATACCTGGCTAGTGTATCCACGTTATACATATAGAAATAGAATTGATCCGGATTGATCTGAAAAGTTCTAGCCCAATAAAAAATAAATATTTCCGAAAATTTACGTAAAATGCACACGTTTGTTTAATGGGTGCATATTATAAATACATAAATGCTGTATGGAGAATGAGTATGTTAAAATAATTTACTTACATAGAGGTATCGTCTCCATAATAGCAAAGGTAATTTCTGCTCCACACACAAATACACACTAGTAAAAAGATGGATGACCACTGCTGCGTAAATAGGCAGCATTACGCACGGCCTACTATTGTTTTGTTTGCAGACACACGCACGCTTGATAAAAGTAGACCGCGTTAAGATATTGATGAAGGATGTTTTGATAACTATTCGGGCATCGATTTTTTTCGGTTTTGGTAAAAAATAAGAAATACGAATTTCATACCTTTTCATCGGCTAGATTGCTCAAATGAACCACTGTGCGACCGACCGACAGTAATGGAAAAACCTGAAGATCTGTAAAAACTCGAAACGATGATTTTTTCACGATTAATGATATTTCCTTATGCGGGAAGTGAAAACTCGCGCCGCCACTGGCATTCGTCAACACGGCCGGTGGCCACGGCTTGAACATGGGCCAACCCCACTTCTTGTTTTATCGTAAACATTGGTCGATAGAACTTGAAAAATAGGGGAACCATGTTGGCGCATACCCCTAACGTGATTTATGAATGAATTATGATTTCTATTTTAATTCTTACTCTAAGCTTGCACCTGAGTCCAAAATAAATCGTATATTACTTTTGGTTTTCTTGAAACTTCCTTGATTACTTCTAATTATAAAAGCAAAACTGTTGTCATTCGCTTGAATAGTTTGCGGGGTGCGTGGGCGAGTTTGACATGAGGTGTTACGAGTTTGCTTATAATAATAGCAATCTTCTTTTTCGAGATTATTGCAGCCACAATGATTACACTTGATATTAGTCAACTTTCGTTTTGAAAAGGAAGTATTATATTTCGGTTTTTGTGGTTTAAATTTATTTTTGAAATTATTTTTCTTCAACTCAAAACTTGTTTAAATGGACGTTGTTGTTGTTCTTTCAAGCTTGTAATAGTTTGGTACTGGTTTCTTCTCCTGTCTTTATCTTCACCTCGTCATATAGTGATCCTCTAGTTTTCACAAATGCTAATATTAGATTTTCTGGGAGAGTAAGCAATATGTGGCAGAATTTATCTAGTTCATCCATTTGCTGCTATCAATTCTACAAGAATATCCCCAAAAATCGTATAATGCTTTAATAAATTTACCTCACGTGCCAATTTTAGTGTTAAGAATTTTTGCAAAACGCGAGTTGGGAAGCTAAGCTTGTTCGATCATAAAAACTTTGGATTATTTTTTCAGCGAAAACTTGCTCTCAAGCAAACCATAGAAACGAATCACTTAAGCACTCTACTAAATTATTTTTTGGCAATTAAATTATGTTTTACAGAGTAGCTAAAACATAATTTAATTTCATTGCAGTTCATTGTTTATTACATGTACGACTTCTGGTTCCGCTAGCAACGAGTTAACGCGAAACTTCTATATTTAGTACCGCTCGCCGTTAAAAAGTTCGTTTGCTCGTTTTATTTTCCACTAAAAAACAGAGAAATTTGCAGTGTTGTTTGTGACTGTTTTTTAATTTTTATTCTGTTTCCAGGGATCTTCTTGTTAGACTATCTTCTATAATGGACAGAAATTATCTTGTATACTACAAAAATAAAATAAATTTGATGCATTCCACCTTTTTTTTAAATATACATAATCGAAAAAAAATCAATTATGTACGCCAATGACTTTCACAATATCTCAATGTCAGTACATGTACCCTAACTTTTTCTGTATTCAATTTGACTGTTACATAAAATATCGAAAATCTATTTTTGGTAAAAATATGAAAGCCTTAAGGGTCTTAATGGAAAATATCAACTATATATTTTAAACCTTCTAAAATTTAAACTATGAACAATTTTTGCAAATCAAAATGTTTTGTATCCATGTATAATACATAAGCTTTGATCAAAATACTTTTCTAATCCACACAGTATGAATAAAATGGCTATTCTTAATCAATATAAGCATAAAAGTTCGTGAGAATTCGAAAAAGTACTATATCAGCGACTTTATACTAATTATTATTATTATACTTTCACTGCAAAATGCAACTAGTTCGGACTAAATTACTTAAAAACTCATGTCTATTAATATAATTACACTTTGGTAAAAATCCAATATGCCTGAACAAAATGTAAAAAATTATAATTAAGAAACTACTTAACGAATGGACTGGTAAATTGTGTAAATCTAGCCACAAAATAGCGGCTTCATGAAATATTACAAAATTCATTATCAAAAACTACTTATCCAGTTAACTACTTGCAGCAAAACAACATGGCGGCTTCATGAAATGTTCCAGGAAATTAAATATTCCCTAAAATTTCATTTCCTAGAATAGAGCCTTCCTTTTATGGAGGAAAATAATGATATAGTATAAATTTTTTTTGTAGTCTACGTGAATTTATGAAAAATAAATAATAATAATAAATAAAAAAAACTAAAAAAAAAAAAAGAAATAATTACAGTTTATAGAATTTGCAAAATGCAACTAGTTCGGACTAAATTACTTAAAAACTCATGTATATTAATATAGCATAAGAAACCACAAAACAAAATACAGTCGGCGACTCTTTATTTTATATACGCAATATAAAGCAAGAAATAAAAATAACCTTACTTCTGAATACCCCCTATATCAGAGAAAAAACACTATTCCAGACCGAACTATTTTAACAGCCATTATATTGAATATATTGCAAACATAGAACTTCCTTTATTATTATTATTACTCTCTAAATGGGAGAAATCCCTCAATAATAAAATCACCTACGTGCATTTATAATTTGTACATACCTTTAAATCTCCAAACAATACTCGTGTTTATTATTTTGTATTATGAGTACGATACATTCGTTTACAAAATTAGACATCAAATACTTGCTAGAACTTTACTGGGGCAGGATACCAGAGATTTATCTATTTTCAACGTCCTTCAAAGCATCCGAGGAGATATTTGTAAGTTTATGGACCTATTTCGAGAAAAGAAGATCACGTTCCTGCCAAATTGCTTATTCTGATTTATGGAAAATGAGCCCATTTTTATTCAAAATTCGATTTTTCACAATATTTCAACTTCGGATAAAAAAATGTGAATCTATATCTTATAGCAAAAAGGTGGAATTTTTGACATCTTTAATCGTTCTTTTCCCAGGAGGTACCGAATCGACGCTACGAACATTCAAAGAATGGCGAGCAGATTTCGTGCACGCTATGTTTCAAAACTTTCTTAAAATTTACACTTAATACTGATCGAAATGTGGACGTTTCCCTATATATTTACCTGTTTCGCCTAGGATCAGCCGTTCAGATTTTACAGGGCCAAACGTAAAACACTAATGAAAAAACATGGAAATAAAATAAAATTTAATTTTCAAATAGCTAGCCCTGTCTAAATCCCTTGGGGTTGGAGCCCTATAAATTATGCCCGTCCCCCATACTCTTTTCGAAAAAAAAAAAGTAAAATATATGGAAATTTTAAGAGAGAAAACTCTTTGTTTTATTTTTTTTATTAATTTTACACGTTTTTCCGGCATTTGAGGTCCTGGGTTTCAGGGTTTCAATTCCAAAAATGCCTTTAAAGTTACGACATTCCGTGCTCCGATATTGCCCTTTAACGAATTTGTCCGCCATTTTTGAGCGGAACACCACTGTTCAGCTACTATAGGCTTTACCGAAATGTTATTTGTCAAAAGACGCCCCTAATTATGCTCTATCATTAGCCTTCGAGCCTTATTCTTCCCAGACATACCGTTACCGAGCTGGAACTTGCCAAATGTCTAAAATACGAATGCGCACACAGTAACAAGTATGAGCGCTAGGTCGCAAAGGAAGGTCCTTGAGGTTCGTTAAGGAAGTTTTTATTTTTGTAAGTTAATTTTGAAATTTGAATTTTTGCGCACTATTATTTATGTACTATAACCTAACGGCTGTGCTTTAATTATAATAGACCATATATGTAATAGGTCGCAAAGATAGGCCCTTGAGGTACGTTAAGTTTGTTGCGTATTTTATTTTTACTTCCCTCGTAAGACGACCGTATTATAATCGTGAAAAAATTACCCTCCGAGATTTTGCAGATCTTTACGTTTTCGGGTTCTTGGACCCCGAAAAACAAGTTGTCCCATTTCCTTCAGTCGTCGGTCGGTCTGTCTGTTACTTATCCGGTTTTAATCCAAATTTTAATCAAAAATCAGGTCATAAGGGGATGAAATTTTTACACTTTGGTAAAAATCCAATATGCCTGAACAAAATGTAAAAAATTATAATTAAGAAACTACTTAACGAATGGACTGGTAAATTGTGTAAATCTAGCCACAAAATAGCGGCTTCATGAAATATTACAAAATTCATTACCAAAAACTACTTATCCAATTAACTACTTGCAGCAAAACAACATGGCGGCTTCATGAAATGTTCCAGGAAATTAAATATTCCCTAAAATTTCATTTCCTAGAATAGAGCCTTCCTTTTATGGAGGAAAATAATGATATAGTATAAATTTTTTTTGTAGACTACGTGAATTTATGAAAAATAAATAATAATAATAAATAAAAAAACTAAAAAAAAAAAAAGAAATAATTACAGTTTATAGAATTTGTATAAAGGTATTACGAAATAGCTATATGCGTATATAGATTGTTTATTGTAAGTAGAACTGAACAAAGGAAGTTGTGGGTAAAGGTGAATTTACCGATTTTTTACACACAATTTTTATGTAGTACAACCTTAATGCCTGTGCTTTGTTTATAATAGACCGGAGATAAAATTTGTTTACTAAAAATATGAATTTGCATTTTTAGATACGCTCAAATACCAAATGTTTAGTTGCATCCGAACAGATTGGGGATAAAGTGGTCCGTTCGATAGTTATAGGTCTAAAACTATTTGTCAGTTTTTGGAGTATGTCTGCCAAACGAAGAGTCAGATCGGATTTCAAGTTTATTTCAGAAAGCGGTACTCGAAACCTAGAAAAAGGTTTAGTTAAGTTTCCCCATATAAACATTCAATATTTTCTGTCGAACCGATCTAATTTTTGCTTGACTCTGAACGTACGTCTAATGGGGTTTTTCGACCCGCCCGAATAATTTTTCATATTTTTCAGAATCGTATGATGAGTTTCAGTTTTCAGACACCTTCATCAGACAATTTTCAAATACGCAACGTATAGTAAGGTCGCAATTAAATGGGCTCCCGGTACTTTCAAAAGTTGCCTACGATAATTTCCTGGTGCTAAATGTTCGTAAAAAATTAAAAAATATACTAAATCGTCGATAACCATACTTTTACGGATTAGAGATAACAGTGGTACGTTCGACAGTTATAGGCCCAAAACTTAATTTCAGTTTTCGGCCTATATCTGACAAACGAAAAGAGTCAGATCGAATTTCAATTTTGTCTCGGAAAGCCTTATTCAAAACCTACAACAAAAGGTACAGTTTTTCCATAAAACCAATAAGCAGTCAGATAAACGTCAAAAAAATTCTTTGTCACACGTTTTTCTTTTCAGCCCTTTGGGACTTAATTTTTAGTTGACCGCAAACCTACATCTAAGGAAGATTTTGGACAAGCCCGATTTATTTTCAAAAATTTTGGAAGCGTAGGATTTACGGTTTTTGAGATATCGGCCCTTATCAGATCCGTAAGCGTTTGTTATTTTTTTTAGCTGACCTTTTTTTCTACTGTTCGATAAAAAAGCAAAAATGTTTATACTCTCGCACTTTTGTCAACTATTCAAATGAAGATATAACACATAGACGGGTCCATAGCCATTATCGCTTATGGAAGGGACCACTTAAATATTTTTTGGTGTTTTTTTTCGACCACACCATCCGGTAAAAGAGCAAAAACAAAAATTATTGTACTCCTGGTCTTTTTGCAGCAAATAACCAAGAAAAAAATGCCGGGTGCCAGTGCCACTTATAGAAAAAAAAATGAAAGGCTATGAAAAGGCAAAAATATTTTTTTAACTCTTGCGTTTTCTGTATTTTTTCAAAAAACAAAGAAAACATATGTTTTGGAAAATATAGTATTTTCCTATATGTGCATATACGTCAATAGTTTTCTCAGGTTCAAGTATGCAATAAATATATTAAATTCAACGTGAGTTACATCACACCCTGTAACGAAGACCATAGCCAACCTGCTGACATAACATTCTTCTTTTTGCAAGCATATCATTATTTACTTCACTTCAACTAATGTACTGGATTTTTACGGTCAGTCAGAGTAAAGACTTCGAAGCGTAAGAATCCAATCTCGAATTTTTGTAATTTAGAAAAATAAAATTTTTTAAAAACGGAATTTCTAGTTATCAATAGTTAACTGGCGCAGTCGTGCAGATTTTGATAGATATTGATTTGCGATAAACGGAGATTGCAAATCAATTTTCGGACATTTTCGAAAACTGTCAAAAATCGAACCTATTGTGATTTTCGATCGTGGAGGTGTCGTGTGCTGTTCAGAGTGGCTTCTCAGATTCAGAACACCCATTCCATCGCGGAACTGTCCATCCACCCACCATCTACACGAAGATCGGGAAAGAAACCGAATAGTTCTTTCCGCAAGAAGTTTTTGAGTGTTCAGACGACATCGCTGGGTATCTGCAAGAGCTTCTTATAGAAGATGACTAGAAGATTTCTGTTGATATTAATGTAAGTGCAATTTGATAAATGTCTTATGCGGACGACTTGGTAAATATTTTAAACAATTTGTCATTGAATCCTTCAACTAACTCTGACTCTATTTCCCAATCCCAAGCGGAAGTACCAGTAAATAATATTAATCAAAGTAGTTCTACTGAGAACAATAATTTCACTGAATATCAATATCTTAGTGCTGAAGATCAATTAGTTTTAGATAATTTTATTTTAAGTAGTAATACTAGTGCAAATATTAACTTAGAAAACGTAAATCACGAAAACATGACTAACCAATTTAAACCAGAATTTTTAAATTGTGTGCCAATATTTGACGGTAACGCAACCGAACTAAATAGATATTTGGCTACGTGCCAATCAATAATTAATCAATTTTACGATGCTACCAATCCCAATAATTTTCAAAATACTTATATTCTTAATTCTCTTATAGGAAAACTTAATGGTAACGCTAGGCTAGTTATTAACATACAAAACGTAACTACCTGGCAAGAAGTAAAAGACACTCTTTATAGAAATTTTGCCGATCGACGTGACGAAAGTTGCCTAAATAGAGATTTGGTAATGTTACGACAAAATTCAAACGAATCCCCGCAAAATTTTTATGATAGATGTCTAGAAATACTTAATTTGTTATGTAGTTACATAGATGCGCACGAAATTGCAGAAGCAGCAAGAATAAAACGAGAACTATATCAAAATTTGGCATTAAAAACTTTCTTATCAGGTCTTAGGGAACCGATAGGCACAACTATTAGGTGTATGCGCCCAGGGTCTTTGGCCGAGGCCATACAATTGGTAAACCAAGAACAAAATGTTAAATATTTCCAAAACGGATTCCAAACACAACCAAAAAATTTTGGCAATAACAGAAATATTCCAATTAATCGGCCTTTTAATCAAAATCAAAATTTCAGTTCGAACGTGCCTTTAGACCACAACCTAACCATTTTTCACTACCATTTAACGCGCACACCAATCACAATCAATTTAGGCAAAACATTGCACCATTTTCTAATATAAACAGGCCTCAAATGAATTTTAGACCACCATTCAGGAGTCAAAATAATTCTGGCAATTTTAATAGACCACAACAAAACGTATTTAAACCTAATCCTTTCCAACCATTACTTAAGCCAACACCAATGAGTGTGGTATCAAATTCCATTCAAAGACGAGATGAGCTGGCCAACACTTCCCATCAACAAAATCAGTATCAGCCACCTCGTCCAAAATTCACATTCCAAGAACTGTACAACACCGAAACCAACTCTTGTTTTGATAGTGATACAAACTACGATAACATGCATTATGACCATGACCTATCTCACAATTGTTTTCAGTATACCAATAGTGGAGAGTATTCGTAGTACGCAAATACCGGGGAATATTCGCAGAGCTACCCACTTAATGAAAACTCTGATGCAGCAGACTGAAAACGAAACACAGAGCCAACATTTTCAGGATTCCTCACAAGAGACCGAGCAAATTTGATAAACCAGGTCATTTCCCTAAACACCACTAATTGTAATGAATTGTCCTATATCACCTTTCCTGAATACAACCTTAAACTTTTGATCGATTCCGGATCGACTAAATCATTTATTAGCCCTGATTTAGCTTTAAAATATTTTCCAAATTATTTGAAAAACGACCCATTTATTGTTTCCACAGTTTTTCAGAAATCCGCCCATAAGTATAGTGCCATGATACCAGCATCTAAAATATTTAAATTACCCCGACAGATTAATCTCAAATTTTTTTTATTTAAATTCCACGACGTATTTGATGGGTTGATTGGAATCGATAACCTAAAATTACTCCAGGCAAGTTTAGATTATGATAAAGGATTTTTGATTACACCGTATTCAAAAATAAAACTGTCTTTTCATAAAACCAAAACAGAGCTTAATTGTGTAACCATCTCTCCAAGATGCGAACAGGTAATTAGCGTTAAGACTAATATAAAAAATGGTGAAATTATAATTCCCTACCAAAAGATTCATAATTGTGAAATTCCCGAATGCCTTACAATAGCACGCAATGGGAAAGCTCTTACTGCCATTCTCAATAACACTTGCGAGCCTATAACTTTAGATTTTTCCGAGCCCCTTGTTGTAGAAAAATTCTGTAGACAAGAAATCGAAAATATTGATTTCAGCAATTTCGATGACTCACCAAAAACAAAACTAGACCCCTCCTTAATAAGAACAGATCACCTTAATACTGAAGAAAAAAGTAAAATAATAAACTTGTGTAACCAATTTTCTGATATATTTTACCGTGAAGGCACACCCCTTACATTTACTCATAAGATTAAACATCATATTAGAACAGTTGATGAAGTTCCAGTTTATGCAAAAAACTATAGGTATCCATTTATACACAAAAAAGAGGTCGAAAAACAAATTAATAAAATGTTAAACCAGAATATTATTCGTCCTAGCAGTTCCCCTTGGTCAGCGCCCATTTGGGTGGTCCCCAAGAAAATTGACGCTTCGGGGGTGCAAAAATGGAGGGTTGTTTGCGATTTTCGCGCCCTTAACCTTAAAAGTATGGACGATAAATACCCCCTCCCGAACATCACAGATCTTTTAGATAAACTTGGAAAATGCCACTATTTTACAACTCTCGACTTGGCAAGTGGATTTCATCAAATCGAAGTTGATGAAGCCGACATACCTAAAACCGCGTTCAGCACAGAAAATGGCCATTACGAGTATTTGCGAATGCCTTTTGGGCTCAAAAACGCCCCCGCGACGTTCCAACGAGTAATGGATAATATTCTACGCGGAATCACCACCGAAAAATGTGCAGTTTATCTAGATGACATAATAGTTTTTTCTAGCTCTCTTCAAGAGCATATAGAAAAGTTAACCGAGGTTTTCAAACGATTGAGGGAATCCAATTTTAAAATCCAGTTGGATAAATCAGAATTTTTAAAAAAAGAAGTTGCCTACTTAGGGCACATAGTTACCCCAGAGGGCGTTAAGCCCAACCCCGATAAAATTAAAGCTATAAAAAATTATCCAATACCTAGTACTACTAAACAAATAAAAGGATTTTTGGGTCTCTTAGGTTACTACAGACGTTTTATCGATAATTTTGCAAAAATTACAAAACCGTTGACAAAATGTCTTAAAAAAAGGTGCCAAAATTATTCATAATGAGGAATTTGTCAATTGTTTCAATAATTGTAAAAATCTTCTTATAAATGAACCGATATTACAATATCCTGATTTCACGAAACCGTTTAACTTAACTTGCGACGGCAGCAATGTGGCTCTTGGATGCGTCCTCAGTCAAGGCCCAATAGGTCAAGACTTGCCCGTAGCATATGCATCGCGAACATTAAACGACTCCGAGCAAAAATATTCCACCATAGAAAAAGAGTGTCTGTGTATTGTTTGGGCCACAAAGTATTTCCGCCCCTACCTATTTGGTAGAAAGTTCAACATTATAACAGATCATAAGCCCCTCCAGTGGCTCTTCTCGTTAAAAGACCCTAGTTCTAAACTGGTTAGGTGGAGACTCAAATTAGAGGAGTTCGACTACAAAATCATATACAAAAAGGGAAAGCTTAATACAAACGCGGATGCGCTATCGCGAATCGAGTTACACACTAAAGAGACAGGCGAAAATTTTGACCTAGGTAGGTACACAAATGAAATAACCCAAAATTTAAGCCAAAAAAACGAAAGTACCGTGGAAAATCAAAATCTTCAAAACTCACATAATATCATAAATAGCGACAACTCCGAAAAGGCGAGCCATGATATAGATCAAATATCTACATTAGTTCATGTAGACGATGAACCTCCAGCTATCCCGGCGCCCGAACCAGATGATGACGACGCCACTGTTCAGTCGAACGCGTCACATGACCCTGTCGCCGGTGTCCCCATATTAGATATCGCTGTCAATTACGGTGCCAACCAATTGCTCATACAAGAAGTTTTACATTCTCCTGCGAAACCTAAAACCATAATTTTGTTCGAAAAGAAACGTCGGATCATTGCCCAAATTTCCAAAAACGACTTTGAGCAAGACATTTTAAATCTAATAAAACAATACGTAGTACCAGAAAAATTGTATTACGTTTATTTCGAAAACCCCGATACATACGAACCTTTTTCAGAAGTGATACGAAAAAACTTTAGGTGGCCTTCTATCAATCTTAAACGCTGTTTGAAAAAATTAATCGATGTGACCGAAAAACAAGACATACCGGAAATTATCAAAAACTACCACGAAGGCAAATCAAATCATCGAGGAATCGATGAAACGTTAGAAAATTAAAAAATTGGCCCAACTTAAAAAATTCAATACAGACTTTTATAAACGATTGCGAAACCTGTCAAATTAGCAAATATGAACGTCGCCCAGTCAAAATGAAAATGAATGTAACCCCCACGCCGACCGAGCCCTTTGAAATTGTCCACCTAGATACATATACTCTAGAGCAAAGTAAATTTCTAACCATCATAGACAGCTTCTCTAAGTACGCTCAGGCATATCCCTTAAAATCACTGGCCTCAACAGAAATCGTGGATAATCTTTTTTTCTATTTCTCCCATCATAAAATTCCGAAACAAATTATTGTTGATAACGGTACGGAGTTTAAAAATTCGGTTGTTACTGAACTCCTACAACTCCACAAAATAAAAATTCATTTTTGCTGTCCTCAACACCCTCAATCAAATGGGCTGATTAAAAGACTACACTCAACCCTTGCTGAACACATACGTCTTCTTAATAACCAAGAATTTAAAAATACACCGGTTTCCCAAAAAATGATATTTGCCATTCTGGCCTACAATAATTCAATACACTCCTCCACTAAACTGAAACCGACTGACGTAGTTAATGGGCATATAACAGCTGACGACCCGTTTGACATAAATATCGATCAATTATTACTAAGCGATTATATCAGCAATCACAAACAAAAAGCAAAACTTTTGTATGCTAAAATCAACGAAAAATTATCGGAGTCAAAAGAAAAGTTAATCGATAAAATTAACAAAAATAGGGATGACCCCGAAATTTTTGAAGCCGAACAAGACGTATATGTAAAAAAGCATGTGCGGCAAAAAGATGCCAATAAATTCTCAAAACCAAGCAAACTTATTTCTGTTAATAAAAAACGCAAGACGGCTAAAACTAGTTCCCATGAGAAAGTACACTTAAGTAATATAAAACGTCCCCTGAGAAAACGATACAGTTTTACCAACTAATGCTTTATTTTAATCTTTTCAGCATTCTTCGCCTAACATTCGGATTCGAAGAAAAAATTACCGTGAGAGAATTAAAAGACAATCCCGGTGTAATTCCTTTTAATCTAGGAAATGCAAAAGTGCAAAAATCCACTCACACACTTATTCATTATTATGACCTTAACCCAATTTTGACGGAATTAAATAAGCTTCATTATAAATCTAGAAATCTAACAGACACAATTAATAAACATGCTGAATATAGCTTTGATGTCTCAAATTACCTTAAAATTCTTAAGCTTATACAGGACCGTGTTGACACAAAAATACGAGAAATTATACCTCGTCCGAATAAAGTAAAACGAGGATTATTTAATGGTTTAGGATGGTTTTTCAAATCTATAACGGGCAATTTGGACGCATACGATGGGGAAAGGTATGATAAAATAATTTCGGAACTTCAAAATAATCAAAATACGGTAAATTCAAATATTTTAAAAGAAAACTCAATATCTCTGAGCATAATTAAAAAATTTAATGCCACTATTCAACAAATTAGGGTTAACGAAAAATTATTGGAATCTAAATTAAATCAAATAGGAATAATTGTACAAAAAACTGCTTACAGAGACAATTCTATCTTCATTAAAGATATCATAAACCAAATAATAAATGTCTATGAAATCATTGACTTACACTTCAAGATATTGAAAACTCAATTACATTTTCTAAGTTAAAAATTATGCATTCAAGTCTTATTAAGACAGAAGATCTCTATCTTGAACTTTTAGAGGTCCAAAAACTAATTGGCACTGACCAAATGCCATTAGAGGTTACGCTAGAAAACATCTTGTTGTATGAAAAAATAATTAACATAGACTGTTTTGTATTTAAAAATAAGATAACATATTTACTGCGTATTCCGATAACGTACCCGACCTATTTTAAATTCCTCCACCTTTACTCTATTCCTATATTGAGAGAGAGTCAGTTTAAGGTTATTATCCCGCGAAAACCCTTTCTTGTAATAAACAAATTGCACTACGCATTCCGAAACCACAGATGTACAGAAGTCAAAGCCCAACACTATGTTTGCGATAAAATGGAACTCAAAGAAATCAGCGAAAGCAGCCCATGCACTGTTAAACTTCTACAAGATGACAAGAACACCTCCACTTGTCAACAGATCGAAATAAAAATCACAAAGTCAACAATTAAACAATTAGATGTTCCGGAACAATGGGTCCTTATCCTACCGCAAGAAGAAATCGTCAAATTCAAATGCAACAGCCAAGAAGAAAGCCGAAAATTCCTGGGTACTTATTTACTAAAAGTACCACATAACTGCAAGGTGACATCAAGTCAAGAATCCATCACTAATAGTCGAGTAGCCGCACCTAACATCAGTGAACCGATATTGTTCCCTGACCTCGACAATGAAATACGCCTTCTGCCCACACTTAATCTTAGAGTGCAGTTGCAAGAAATTGAATTAGATGGGCTACATGAAGTACAGAATTTAATTGAAGAAAACCAACCGGCACAATTCTGTCCTGGTGTTTCTGGCTCACCCAGTATATGGACTATCATGTTGTACGCCGCCGTAGTAAGCGCCCTTGTCTGGGTCATTTACAAAAAGAGATGTTCCTATAAACTGAAGAATCCCCGAGAAGTAGAACTTCAAGACGTTCAACTACCCCGTTAGCCGTGGAGTTGAAGCCTTGGGGGGAGGAGTTACATCACACCCTGTAACGAAGACCATAGCCAACCTGCTGACATAACATTCTTCTTTTTGCAAGCATATCATTATTTACTTCACTTCAACTAATGTACTGGATTTTTACGGTCAGTCAGAGTAAAGACTTCGAAGCGTAAGAATCCAATCTCGAATTTTTGTAATTTAGAAAAATAAAATTTTTTAAAAACGGAATTTCTAGTTATCAATAGTTAACTCGTGTCTTGCCGTTTTTTTTAATATATTGATAGTTTATTTATTAAAAGGTAGCATTTTACGCCCTTCAAAAATACTAAAATTGTAATTCTGTCTTTACAGAATGGTTTTACCTCCTTAGATTAAACCTGTATGAAGGAAAACATTGCTAATGTATGGAGAAAGTGAAAATATATTTACCGTGTTTTAGAAAAGCTAAGGGTTATGAAAATACAAAATATTTGTATTTTAAAGGAACTCTTGGATTGCTTAGGACTTCTATATACAACACCGTTTTGTATACAAAGAGAAAAAGAATTTTATTATTTTTCAGTTTATTTTTTTTTAGTAACAAAACATATGTTCGTTTTCTGGGGACTACTTCGTATCTCTAGGCTATCTGCATAAAAATAAAAAAAAAATGTTTTTATGTATACAAAAATAGAAGAAATTTTGACGTAGGTTATTATCTTTTTCAGGGGGCTGTTTCATCCTAGGGCTACCCTGTATAAAGACAAAAAATGTTTTTACATACAACATGAGTTATCTAGCAGTCACTTGCTGAATATACATTTAAAGTGTTTAGATTGCACTTTTCTAACTATATACTGTCTGCTTTGTATTCTGAATGGCAGTCAGTTGAACATATTTGTAATATATAACATATAACGATATATTTTGTACTTTAGAAAAATAAATTGTTTTTAAAAAGCTATTCGCGTAGATCGATTAGTTAACTGGCGTAGTCGTACGGTATTTTCGGGATCGGTTATCGATTGAATATCGGAAAAATCGAACTAACCGAAAATATAGAACCTAACAGAACTGTTCATTGTGAGGTCGGAACATTCATTTTGGAGCTGTACCGTATAGTGATCGAAGATTGGCCCAAATTCGCCCAATTCTTGCAAAAGCCAGGACGTTTGTGGGAGGACCAAATAGCCGACCAAGACCCTGACCTTATAATATAGGAAATGTGGAAGAAAATCTTTTGTGTTATGTAAGTGCAACAGATGTCTTTTTCTGACGTAAATGATGTTATTAATCAATTAAACAATTTAAAAATCCAACAACCTTCAACTGACTCTGCTTCTAACCTTTCAGAAGTAAATATTTTATTAAATAGTACCGCAGGTACAAGAAATAACTTTTTATCTGAAAATAATAGTAATAATATGGCTCAGTTTAAACCTGAATATTTAAATTGTGTGCCACAATTTGATGGCAGTCCTAATGATCTTAATAGATACTTAGCTGTATGTCAAAGTATAATAGATGCTTTTTATAAACCCAATGAACCTGATAATTTTCAAAATATTTATTTACTCAATTCAATAATAGGTAAATTATCAGGAAATGCAAAACTAGTGTTAGGTACCCAGAATGTTACAACTTGGAATGAATTGAAAAATATTTTAAGCAGACATTTCGCTGATCAGCGTGATGAAGCTTGCTTAAACAGAGATCTAGTAATGCTTAGGCAAAAAAATAACGAAAAACCTTGTCAATTTTATGATAGAATATTACATATCCTAAACCTACTTTGTTCATATATAAATATACACGAAGAAAGTGATGCTGCAAAAACTTTAAAAAGAAATTTGTATAACGATTTGGCTTTAAAAACTTTTCTTTCGGATCTTAAAGAACCATTAGGTACGACAATACGTTGTATGCGTCCAAGTGATCTCCCTCAAGCCATGCAATTTGTGACAGAGGAATACAACACACACTATTTTCAAAATGTTTCAAAACCTAATAATCAAAAACCACCTACACAACATTCTAGGCCCACACATAATCAGTTTTATTCTCCACCCTCTAATTTTAAGAGAAACACACAGTATGACACATTTAACATGCATACACCACACAACTTATTTTATAATAAACCAACATTTCATTCACAACCTATTCCAGTAAGACCTAATTATAATCAAATAGCAAGAAACTTTCCAACAAATTCACAAGTATTTAAGCCTCGATCGAATAATGTAAATGTATTTAAGCCTAACCCAAATCAGTCGTTTTCAAAGCCGACGCCGATGAGAATATCGACAAGGCAGATAAATAACACATTTAGACCAACACTTGGCAATCGTCAACCATCATACATTAAAAATTATTTTAAGCCAAATCAGCCCCAGAATTTTATAGCTGAAGAACTCTATAATACGAATACTATCGAACAAATCAACGAAACCCCGTATTATGCTGATAATATGGAAGGTAAAAATTATAATGACGATGAATATGTTACTAATATGCCACAAAATATAGGTCATGAAACACAAACAAGCAACGAGCTACATGTAGGTCAATACCCAGAAACATGTGATCGTGAAGGTTACGCTTCCTCGAGTAACGATGGAAATTTTCCATATGCGACTCAAGACGACAATGAAACATAACGCCCGAGATAATATCACTTAACAACACTAATACTAGCAAGCTGTCATATATTATATTCCCTGAATATAATTTAAAATTTTTAATAGATAGTGGATCAACAAAATCATTTATTGACCCTAATCTTGCAAATAAATTTTATTCTAATTATGTAGTTTATGATTTATTATTGTATTTATTGTCTCGACAGTTTTTCAACAATCAGCACACGAATACAGTGTAAAAATTCCGGCTATAAATTATTTATAAAATTTAAATTACCAAGAAATAAATACTTAAAGTTCTACTTATTCAAATTTCATAATGTTTTCGATGGCTTAATAGGACTCGACAATTTACGAGAATTGCAAGCTAATATTAATTATGACAAAGGTTTCTTAATAACACCAACTGCTAGGATTAAATTGCAATTCCACAAAACGCAAAGCCAGATAAATAATATTACTATTTCGGCACGTACAGAACAAATCGTGAAAATTAAAACAGATATACAAGAAGGCGAGATAACAGTCCCGTATCAAAGGTTACATAACTGTGAAATCCCAAATTGTCTAATTGCAAAAGATGGTTATGCATTAACCACTATCTTAAATAATACATGCCAACCGATAACATTAGATATCTCCGAGCCTTTTAGTGTTGAAAAATTTGATATGGCAAATATCGAAAATATTAATTTAAATAACTTTGACGATTAATTGACACCAATTAATTTTGACCCTAACCAAATTCGTACTAGCCATCTTAACGAAGAAGAAAAATCGAAAATCTTATAACTCTGTAAAAAATTTTCGGACATTTTTTATTATGAAAACATGCCTTTAACCTTTACAAGTAAAATAAAACATTCAATTAAAACTACTGACGAGCAACCTGTATATACTAAATTTTATAGGTACCCTTTTGTACATAAAAAAGAAGTCGAATCACAAATAAATAAAATGTTAGAGCAAAAAATAATCCGTCCAAGTAATTCTCCGTGGTCTTCACCAATATGGGTGGTACCTAAAAAGGCCGATGCGTCGGGAAAGCAAAAATGGCGTGTAGTTGTAGATTTTCGCAAAATTAACGAGAAATCAATCGATGACAAATATCCGTTGCCTAATATCACCGATTTGCTAGATAAACTTGGCAAATGCCAATATTTTACAACCCTCGACCTCGCCAGCGGGTTCCATCAGATCGAAATGGATGAAAACGATATCCCAAAGACGGCATTTAACACCGAAAATGACCATTTTGAATTTACGCGCATGCCTTTTGGTCTCAAAAATGCACCAGCGACCTTTCAAAGGGTCATGGATAGTATACTTCGAGGAATACAAAACAAAAAGTGTTTGGTATATCTCGACGATATTATCATATTTTCAACATCACTACAAGAACATGTTGAACGACTTAGGTCAGTTTTCCAAAGGTTACGCGAACTTTAAAATACAGTTAGATAAAAGTGAATTCCTAAGACGAGAGGTAGCATATTTAGGTCACGTGCTAACACCTGACGGAGTACGACCTAACCCAGATAAGATTCAGGCAATAAAAAATTATCCGATACCAAAAACCACAAAACAAATTAAAGGATTTCTCGGATTATTAGGATACTATAGACGATTTATAAACAACTTTGCAAAAATCACAAAACCTTTTACTAAATGTCTAAAAAAGGGCGCAAAAATAGAACATGACCAAGAATTCATTAACTGTTTCGAAACATGTAAAACTCTCTTAATTAACCAACCTATCTTACAGTACCCTGATTTGGCAAAACCATTTAATTTAACGTGTGATGCCAGTAATGTAGCTCTAGGTGCCGTCCTATCACAAGGTAATATAGGTCAAGACCTACCAGTAGCGTACGCATCACGGACACTTAATGATTCGGAACAAAACTACTCGACTATAGAAAAAGAATGCCTTTGCTTAGTATGGGCAACAAAATACTTTCGTCCATATTTATTCGGACGTAAATTTAATATTATTACGGACCATAAGCCCCTTCAATGGCTTTTTAGTTTAAAAGATCCCAACTCCAAATTATTACGATGGCGAATCAAATTAGAAGAATTTGACTATAAAATTATTTATAAAAAAGGAAAGCTAAATACAAATGCAGACGCCCTGAGTAGAATCGAAATACACACTAAAGAAACTGATGGATTCTCAAATATCGTATCCTATATAAATGACTTCAATAAACAATTAGAAGAAGAAACACAAGCAATAATACCACAAGATATAACGAAAATTTGGACCAAATGTCAATAGTGGCCCAACCTGATATCGAAGCACAGAACGAAACCGTTGACATACCAGCAGATGACGATAGTCAAACTATACATACAAATAACGAACAAGACCCCATAGTAGGTGTTCCAATAATTGAAACAGCTGTTAACTACGGCGCTAATCAAATAATAATTTCGCAAGTCTTACACTCACCAGCAAAGCCAAGAAGACTAATATTATTTGAAAAGAAAAGACGCCTTATAGTGCAATTATCAGAAAATAATTTCGAGAATGACATCTTACAGTTTATTAAAGAAAATGTAGTACCCGATAAACTATACTCCCTGTATTTCGAAAACCCTTCCACCTACGAACCTTTTTGTGAAGTGGTAAGAAAACATTTTAGATGGCCATCTCTTAGATTTAAAAGATGTCTCACAAAACTTATTGACGTAATAGATAAAAATGAGATTTCAGAAATCATACAAAATTACCACGAAAGTAAGACAAACCATCGTGGGATAGAAGAAACCGAAACACGTATAAAAGGAAAATATTACTGGCCTAATCTCAAAAACTCAATACAGACATACATTAATGAGTGTGAAATTTGCCAACAAAGCAAATATGAACGACATCCAATAAAAATGGAAATGAATATTACTCCAACTGCCACGAAACCCTTCGATATTATCCACCTAGACACGTATACCTTAGACAAAGAGAAGTTTCTAACTATCATTGATAGTTTTTCTAAATATGCACAGGCATATCATTTGCAAACATTATCTGGTACAGAAGTATCGGATAAACTAATTACTTTCTTCTCACATCACGGAATACCCACCAAAATTGTTGTTGACAACGGGACAGAATTCAAAAATACTGTTGTAACAGAACTATTATAACTTCATAAAATAAAAGTACATTTTTGTTCTCCGCACCATCCACAGTCCAACGGTGTCATCGAGAGGCTTCATTCCACCTTATCTGAACACGTAAGATTACTAAACAATCAGGGATTTCTTAAAACACCAATTTCTCAAAAAATAAAATATGCTATTTTAGCATACAATCATACTATTCATTCTGCAAATAACTTCAAACCGATAGACGTGATAAATGGACACATTAGCCCCAATGACCCCTTTAACTTAACGTTAGATCAGTTGTTGATAACAGATTATGTTACCGAACATAAAGATAAAACAAAACTCCTCTACGCAAAAATCAATGAACAACTAATAAATAAAAACGAGCAAGTAATACAAAAAATTAATGAGGACCGTGATAAACCAAATATATTCACACCAGAACAAAAAATATATGTCAAAAAACATGTACGACAAAAACTAGGCAATACATTTTTATCACCCACACAAATAGAAAATATCGACTCTATTCGAAAAACAGTAACAACACCCACACATGCCAAAATACATATGGATAACCTCAAACGACCCCTTAGAAATAAATACAGTTTCGACACATAACATTAAATTACCAAAATTAAATGAATTACACATGCCCACGAACTATATAAAACCTCACTAAGTATTACAAGATATGACTCAATAACTATAACATAACTTTTATTAAAACTATAACAAGAAACACACAATTTTAACACCAGCTATTATATTTCAGCATTGTGCATGCACACTGCAGCCAAGGACAGGTTAAAATACGACGCTTGGACGATAACCCCGGAATATTACCCATTAAACTAGGGAATGCAAAAATGAAAGACTATACCTACACCATGATGCATTATTACGATTTAAATTTGATAATTACAGAAATAAATAAACTGAATCTCAGGTCAAAAAACGTGACTTCATTGCTAGATACACATACCGAATATTATGTTGATGTTAGCAATTATTTATTATTAAACACAAAATCGAGTAGAAACCAAATTAATAGAATTATTACCTAATCATAATAGAATTAAAAGAGGATTAGTAAATGGCTTAGGATCAATATTTAGCTGTGACAGGGAACCTTGACGCATCCGACGGAGATCACTATGAAAACCTTATTCAAAATTTACAAAACCAAAATAAGTTACAAGCAAGCATTTTGAAACAAAACTCACTTTCTTTAACAATAATTGAAAAATTTAACCATACAATAGAACAGATAGGTAATAATGAAAAACTTTTGGATTCAAAAATAAATCAAATTGCATTTATCGTTCAAAAATCTACTTACAGAGAAAATTCTCTTTATATTAAAGATGTAATTAATCAAATTATCAATGTATTTGAAATAATTGATTCGATTCTCCAAGACAAAGAAAACTCTTTAACATTTTCGAAATTGAAAATTATACATCCAAGCATAATAAGAACGGAGGACCTTTTTTCCGAATTAAAAATTTTGCAAAAACGTATAGGCTTAAAACAAATGCCTATACCAGTAACATTGGAAAACATCTTACTTTTTGAAAAAATAATTCAAGTTGAAGCATTCATTTTTAATAATAAAATAACTTATCTCCTTCATGTTCCAATAACGGCCCCTGAAACTTTCGATTATTTTCACCTTTATTCTGTTGCTATATACTGTCAGAGTCTGTTTAAGGTTGTTTTACCGCGTAATAAATATGTAATAAAAAATCAGTTGCACTACGCATACTATGGACAAGAGTGTCAAAAAATTATGTCCGAGGACTACCTCTGCACAAAGGAAGATCTCAAAGAAATTCAAGAAGACAGCCCTTGTGACGTAAAACTTCTAAACTCCGACAAAAACACCTCCATATGTAAACAGACCGAAGTCAAGTTAACAGAGCCAATTGTCAATCAATTAGATCAAACTGATCAATGGATATTGGTTCTTCCTACTAAACAGTTAATCAAAATTAAATGTGCAGGTCAAGAAGAAATCCAAAAACTTATGGGCACCTATTTATGCCATATTCCAACCGGATGTCAAATCAACGTAAATTCGTTAATAATAATTAACGAAAAAAGAAATATCAAGTCCACTCAACAGCCAATCCTTATTCCGGACTTCGAAAAAGTAACAACTTTCCTGCCTACATTAAATTTAAGTTTTCATCTACAGGACCTGAAGTTAGACGAACTGCATCTCCTAAGTAAAGAAATTAAAGAAAACGAACCATATTTAAGTTTCAAAGAAATAAGAAGACTCCCAAGTATAGGAACTGTCCTCCTATATATGCCATGGTAATCATTTGCATTTTATTCCTGGTGTACAAGAAGTTTGTGCCAAAAATGAAGAAAGACGTCCCCAGAGAAAACACCGAAATTCAACTACCCCTTTAAATTTTGGCAGTTGAAACTTATAGGGGGAGGAGTTATCTAGCAGTCACTTGCTGAATATACATTTAAAGTATTTAGATTGCACTTTTCTAACTATATACTGTATGCTTTGTATTCTGAATGGCAGTCCGTTGAACATATTTGTAATTATAATATATAACGATATATTTTGTACTTTAGAAAAATAAATTGTTTTTAAAAAGCTATTCGCGTAGATCGATTAGTTAACTCATGTTAAAAGAAATCTCACATATTTCAGTGTTTGCTAAGCAAACAAAATTCTTCTGAAATATCTTTTTTGCGTTTAGGTGGCTGTTTAATCCTTCTAGGCTACCCTGTATAGTTGTCATTTTTATATACAAAAACAAGTTTCATTTGTTTCACAGTTTTTTGAATATTTTTTTCCGTTATCTTCATTAAAATTTAAGGTAGTTCGGAAGTTACAGAAATATTTTTGACAGCTATCAAAGTAGTTTTTTTCATGATTTCGTCACTAAAAGTTACATGCAACTATAAAATTCGTATTTAAAAAATTTAAATAGTTTAGAATTTACGGGAAAAGACAGACGTCAAATAAAATACGTCAAAAAGAAACTGTGAAAAACCGTGTTTAAAAATTTTAAGCAGTTCAAAATTTTTTTTTTCAAATAAATAAGGTCTCTGAAAGTTATATGTAACTGTGAAATCCATTTTAAAATTTTAAGCAGTTCAAGAGGTACAGGCAAAAAACATTTTTTCCAAATAAATTACTCCACTAGTGAAAACCGCATTTAAGAATTTTAAGTATAGAAATTACGGGAAAAACTGTCAAAATATCTTTTTAAAATAAATTACATCTATAAAATTTACATGGAATAGTGGAAACCGTATTGAAAAATTTTAAGCAGATCAAAAGTTACTTGGAAATAACAATTTTTTTGACAGCTGTCGAAATATTTTTTAAAAGGTTAGTTACCTAAAACTGTAAAAACAATATTTAAGAAAATTAAGCAGTTTAAAGATACCGATTCGATTTTTTTAAAATTATATCCTATCTATTACCGAAAACCCCAAACCCTAACTTTAAATCCCTGAAAAAAAATTGAAAAATTCACTGTTACAAAAACAAAATCTTGCCTATTTATTAACTAAAACTCCCAAATCGATACCCTAAACCGATAAATGTTTCACTAGGATAATATAGATGCTATTACACCCCGTGTTTGAAACATATTACCAGAGCTTTAATTATTCCTGAAGTTTATGTATCTATCTTTAACACAAAGTTCTAACAATTTCCACCTGTATACTAGAAGCTGCGGGCCGAAATACTTTTACATCCCGTATATAAGTATATTGGAACAGGTAAACATTCCCTATGATTACTTAAAAATGCGGAAACCCTTTCTTTTATAAACATCCTCATCTAATTCACACATTCCAATTCTTTTATGTTTGTGTATTTTTTTAATAAAGAAAATACCAACAACTGAAATCGGAAAATATCGATCACAGCAGCGCCAAGCATAAACAAAACAGATTAAATGGACTTTTTCCGTCAACTAAATTTACTTTGAATACGCATTTTAATATTCTACGGAGCATTTTCATTGGCGAACAGCAACAGCAGAACTTAAAAATTGGCTAAGTTCCATTGTTTATAAGTGCTTGGATTAAAGCCTGTATGTTTACCTTATATATCCACTTTAACACAATTGTGCAGAATGTATTTTACTTTACGCTGGATATCTGTTTTTACCGCCCATCAAACTATTTAAGGAAATATTTGATGATTTTGGATCCATGTCGTTTCCGAGTTGTCAAAATACAATAATAAGGTGACAGTAAACTTCATAGGTCTACTTTAAGTATCCCTTAAAAATTATAAATTGTGCATTTTTTTTCAAGTCAGATTTTCTGGTTTATCGATAGAGTTATAGAAAATAAATTGAAGTTTTTAAATTTGTTGGCTTTTGTCAAAAAAGTAAATGACAGCTTTTATAATAACGTTCTATATAAGAATATATTAAATATTAAAAAAAATCGGAAGTTTTAGTTTGTAAAGGATAGGGTCAGTTTTTTGGCAGAACCTCAAGGAATCAATATACTTTTAGAAAAAGTACCCCAGAACTACAAGAACGGCTAAATTATAATAAAATTTATATTGGTGAATGCCGCGTAAAATGTCCGGATAGAAAATTATAAATTCTTTATTTGCAAATAGTTTTTCTCGTGAAACATTAACTCCAAACTTGAAACGCAGTTAGTGCCTAATGTGCCTAAAACGACAGCAAAAAATCAGAAAAAAAAATTAAAATAATGGTTTTTTTTTAAGGCGCAGCCATATTCTTACGGCCTACACTTTTATGAAGAAAAGGGCCTATAAGAACTTATAACTCCTATCTATGCTCTTTCAGAATATTTTTTGTTTTTGTCGAAAATTGAACTGTTTGGCCAGCAGCGGGCGTTCAATGGACAATAAATTACAGTTTTTGATCAAAAAATTGTTTAAAAATCATTTGAGAGCTCCAACTGCTCTAAAAATGAACCAAATTTTAAAAGTTTATTTGAAAACTTCTGCGAGATATAACGATAGAAAGTTAAAAAGTGCAGTTTGACGCGACCACGTCGACGACGATTATGGGATTTAACACTCGCATGTCGAGTGTTATAAGAAACTATATGTCAGGTTGGGACGTTTTGGTCGATTTTTTATGTTATTTTCTTACATTTTTTTTGCAAACGATAACCGGGCGGTTAGGATTTGATTATGCACCCTCGATATTATCCGACGTTCTAAATGTACTGTAAATCAAACCTATTTTACATTTTACTCAAAGTTGTTTTACACGTTACAAAATGAGATATATATGAGCCAAGATAATCATAGCTTAAATATAAAAAACCAATATTTGGTAATTTTTTGAATTTGTTTTGATTTTGACATAAAAGATGTTTCTAACTAAATTTTAATTTTTTGAACATGTTTTTCAAGTTATATGTCTATTAAACCAGTGTCGGTTTCTCCTAAAGGTCATTTGGTCATGGTCCTACCAAAATTAATTAAATTGAACTCACCTGATTCAGAATTCAAACATATTTCAGTTTATTGCAGTTTTCTATTTTTTTCAGCTAAGTATCGAATACATTATGCATTATTCACCCGCCGCTACACTAATATTACAATTAAATTCTTAGCCTTTACATTCACCCGCCACCTGTACTAATACTAATGGTGAAAAACAGTCCCCGATAGTTTTAATGGCTTATGGATAAGTACACTGCGAAGAAAACAGATAGGGAAATAGACGCTTGTTTGAGTAAGGGCGAGAGTAACATTCGCTTGTAATGATGCACTGAAGTCGACGACCGGCCTGGATTGATAGTATTCGATTTTCAATTCGGGATATGTAATCGTAGGGCATGTTGTTTTTGTTAGCAAGTGTTAGATTATTTCAAAGTAAATTATGTCTCTTGTGCAAAACATTTTGTCTTTGAAAACAGCTGGGCTTTCATCATGCATGCCGCATTGAATTTAAAGAAAGTTGTTACCCTTGTGTCCTATTTTGTGAGGATGTGTTATGGACAAAAACTCTATGAGTTATGCTTTTCTCAGCCCTGTGGACATAAGGCAACAACTGGATAGTGCGTATCTGAAATCTGTGATTTCAATGAAAATGTTTCTAAAAACCGATATATTTTAAATAAAATAATTGAGTGTGTAAAATTTTGTGGATGGTTTAAAGTTGCATTACGCGGGCTTGATGAAAGTGATTTATCGGAAAACCCAGGCATTTTTCGCCGACTTATAGTTTTCGTATCCGAATTAAATGAGATATTAAAAGAACATATGGAAAAAGACACTGTTTTTAAAGGCATTTCCAAGTCCATCCAGAACGAAATATAGGATTCTATGCTTTTCGTTGTCAAATAAAACAAAAAATTGAACAATCACATTTTCTTGTCCTTCAAGCTGATGAGACTACTGACAGTTCTAATAAAACCCAAATAACTTTAATTTTAAGATATGCTTTGGGTGGCATTGTACAGGAACGATTTTGGAAATTACTTATTCCGCCAGGTACAACGGCACAACATTTACCAGATGTAATAATTGAGGAATTAGAAGAATTGAAAATTAATGAAACGCCCAATATGCTCATCAACTGAACCTTGTATTGCAAAAATCGACCAGTCATCATAAAAAATAATTTTTTACTAATCTACTTGCATTTTCTTCTTTTTTTGGACGGTCGCTTAAACGTACAGTGTGTGAGAGTACGACTACCTAAATCTGCTCATCACAAAAATAAATATTTTTGTGTTCATGATTATAGTTTGTTTTAAATGTAATGTTTTTTTGAGTGATGTTTTTTCAATAATGTTTTAACCAATTTAAATACTAACTATACATGTTTTTATTGTAGAAAATAAAATATCTTGAAAAAGCTCAATATAATGAGCGAAACGTCGATTAAATTGTAGTTTTGCTTCTCAATGAGTTAACCTATGCCCAAGAAAATAATTAACAAAATATATATATACTAAACTTTAAACGTTAATATCCTGAGTGAGCATGATAATCAGATCAACACATACCTCGAAAAGTTATCAGAATAACAAAAGATTTTGTCTTTCGGTGGCCATTTAAAGAATATTTTTTATTTACTTATGGATTTACGGTTTAAGGTAAATAAAATCTTATATTCAGATATGTTACACATGATATGCAAAAATATGGTATATACAGGGTTTTATGCAGAACCGATTTACGGATCGTTTTAAAATTTTGGTTACAAACGTAAGCAGCTATGTATAAAATATTTTCAGTTCAGCGGTGTTGTCGTTTCTGCCCGAAACCGGTGGTAAAATCGTTATTTTAAATGGAACATCCTGTGTATTTTTCAATTTTCAAACTCTACGTTCATTTCTGACTAACTTTCGTAAATATCTTCCTATACCTATCTGTAATCGTTCTTCAGATATTAATTAATTTAATTTTTTTAGCGAAAATAGGGAAAAAATTCTAATATTATACTCAAATAAATGTTGTGGCGCATTTTTACGGAAACTATCCGCAATACTAACATTAAATGTTTTATAAGACAATTCCTATTCATACTTTTGCCCTTTTTCTAGTTACAAGTATTTAAACATTCACCATCAAATCAAAAGTTGAATATGAAAATTTCATTTTTGAGAAAGAAAACTACCCAAAACCCATCACAGACTTCGAGGAAAACGAAATCACCGTATTAGGATATTCCATGCATCTATCCCAAGCGCAGAAGATGATCTAGGTATATGATATTTTTCAATTGAAAGGTTTCTAAAAAAGCATAATATGCACGGCTATAAATTGATTACTTTGCAAGCTCTTTTGCCGGAAGATGCACCAAAGCGAGTTGAATTTTGTGAGATGATATTAATAAAAGTTATTTGGACTGAGGAATCTAAATTTTCATGAGAGGGAATTTTTAATCGGAGAAATTGCCTTTTTTAGGTTTCTAAAAACCCAAAGTTTGTACAAGAACGGGCGTTTCGACACAAGTTTAGTTTTAATATTTTTTGTTTGTTGATGTCAGTTCAGTTTTTGTGTTTAAAATGACAATTTGAATTGGATGGATTATTTGCAAATTCTAAGAACAACGGTAACCGATTTTTTGGATGGGGTTCCGCTTGCAATTTATCGGAGTTTTTGGTACCAATTAGATGGTGCACCAGCCCCCTGCACAAATGAGGTAAAACAGGAACTTACAAACATGTTTGACGATCTTTGGATTAGACGTAGATGAACCGTAAAAAATGTAATTGTATTTTCCGGAATCCACATTATTAAACAAAGATATTTATGAAGAAGCAATTTCTTTCAGTGAAAATCAAGAGCCGTATTACAAAAAGGAAACATGAAGATGAACCTAACAGTACGAAACGTCGGTAAAAATGTTCTTGGTGTATGTTGGTGTATTTACTGTAAATTTTTCTTCAAGAAAATGGAATAAAAAATGCAGGTCCTTATTTAAAAAAAAAATTGATGGTGGTGGCCGGTAGACGAAACCTCGGATTGAAAATTTGATGGCGCTATTTTGTAGGGAAGATTAAAGTAAGTGTTGTATAAAACTTTTTTCTAAACTACAAAGTTTTTGAGATATTTAATAGAATAATGTTGGGCAATTTTTGCAAAATCGCCGGTATTTCAGGAACAGAGCAAAAAATGAAAAGTCTATAAACGGATTATTAACGTCCTCCATAAAGAACACTTTTTCTGTAATATATATATATATATATATATATATATATATATATATATATATATATATATATATATATATATATATATATATATATATATATATATATATATATATATATATATATATATATATATATATATATATATATATATATATATATATATATATATATATATATATATATATATATATATATATATATATATTTATATATATATATATATATATATATATATATATATATATATATATATATATATCCAAACATATATATATTTTCTTGTTATACGTTGGTGTAAGTGGAATATAACATATATATATATATATATATATATATATATATATATATATATATATATATATATATTTATATATTTATATATTATATATATATATATATATATATATATATATATATATATATATGATAGTATGTTTTCATTCCACGTACACCAACGTCATAACAAGAAAATGATCCTTGTTTGGAACATGTTCTGCATCACAGCAGACACAATGAGCCATTTTAGTCAAACGACGATCGCGATTTCGTTCTTATTAGAGCTCATCAGGCCGCCATAGACTAGCGAGCCCCGTGTAGGGCAAAGGCACAAAATGGAATCACAAAAACAACTACTCCGCTGGCTAATACCACGACCGGCATTGAATTACATTGTGACTCCTGGCTTTCGTTGGGAGCATTAAATGAAAGTATGTTTTCATTCCACGTACACCAACGTCAGAACAAGAAAATGATCCTTGTTTGGAACATGTTCTGCATCACAGCAGAACCAATGTTCCATTTTAGTCAAACGACGATATATATATATATATATATATATATATATATATATATATATATATATATATATATATATATATATATATATATATATATATATATATATATATATATATATATATATATATATATATATATATATATATATATATATATATATATATATATATATATATATATATATATATATATATATATATATATATATATATATATATATATATATATATATATATATATATATATATATATATATATATATATATATATATATATATATATATATATATATATATATATATATATATATATATATATATATATATATATATATATATATATATATATATATATATATATATATATATATATATATATATATATATACAGGGTTATTCACGCAACCCGTTCATTAAAAGTTTTTGATGATGCCATTTAAATAAAAATTTCTCATTTTGGGATTACGGTAAGGTCAAGGGGTACTTCTTTTTTTAAATATTTTCAACTTCCTGTCACTTCCGGTTTAACCGGAAGTTGGTATCAACTTGCTTATTTTAAATGGAACACCCTGTATTTTATGATATTTTTGGATTCTACGGAGAATATAATGCTATTTTATGTAGCATGTCCTACACCTAGGTTCAAGCGTTCTTAAGATAGTTGACCTTGAACCAAAAATGAGCCTTCGGGGTACCAAATTTTAAAATCTCATATTTTTGTAAGTTTTGAAGATATAATCTTCATCTTTCGCAGACGATCGGTAAATAATCTTAAGTTTCTATTTTTTTTTATTGAATTTGTCTATTTTTATACAGGGTGTCCTAAATTCAGCGGCAAACAATCACATTTTCAAAGCCGCTAAAGTCCGTTTTTTTAAATGGGACACCCTATAACTTTATGCACTATCAAAGTAGAATTTAATTTTCTATCGAACTGTATTAAGGTTCCCTATACCTATTCGTAACCATTTTCGAAATAATCTGGTTTTTATTAAACTATCATATGTATTTGCTAAATGCTTACACCTTCCCGTAATAAGCCATGGAAAAACAATTGTTGTGCTTTTCTATTCAACATGACAGCTGATTTGAAACTTTTAAATTAAAATAAAATAACACTCAAAAGCTGATATTCTCAATTTATTTTATATTCTCGGAGAATGTTACAAAATATTGGAGAGAACGTGCCATGTTTTTAATGAAAAACATCCTAATTTATCGCCAATGACAAGAGAAAAACAAAATCCTGTCCAGTAAATCTTGTTGGTTATTTACTGGGGCAGCATAGACTTTACCTTTGATAAATC